>CAUYQV010064077.1:0-20355 GCA_963574575.1 Galagoides demidoff
GGCTCAAGCGAGTCTCCTGCCTCCGCCTCCCAAGTAGCTGGGACCACAGGTGCCTGCCACAACGCCCGGCCATTTTTTGCCTGCAGCCATCATTGTTGTTTGGCGGGCCCGGGCTGGGGATTTGAACCCGCCACCTTAGGTGTACATGGCTAGCGCCTTAGCCGATTGAGCCACAAGAGCCAAGCCTTAAGTCATATTTTAAAAACCTGCTCCTTGCTGTCTGGAATTCCCACACGACAAGAAGTCATTTTCCTTGGCACCTTGTTTTGCTAACATTCTGATTGGCCATAATTGGATATTGCTTTTACTAACTTGACTAAGCATTAAAGTTTAAAAAATAAGCGATTGTGTAGTAATTGCTTATTTGTCCTAGATTTCTAGGTAAAAATTAAAGAGTTTATTATTAATGTACTACCATTTGCACTAGGTTGCTAATTCCCCTCCTCCTGTAAGCAAGGAGCTAAAGGCCCGTCTCCACTTCCCTTCACTTATTCAAGTCACTAATGTTAGCAGCTTTTACTTTCTGTCAGAGCATTACCCTTCACTGTAACCTGGTTTCTTGTATCCTCAATGAATCCCCAACAATTAAAATAAAAAATAAATAAATAAATAAAGCATTATCCTTGAAAACTTCCATTGCCTCAGCTCCCAATACCACAGAAATTAATCCCTGAACACTTATAAAAATAATGTTTTCTTCTCTCTTCCACTATATTAACTATAGATTTTCAAAACAAAAGGAAAGAAAGCATTTTATTCAGTTCCAGATGTACTGTGTTCCATTTAGGAATTAACTACTATCTCAGTAGGCAAACTCAATACAGACAGAATAGATCAATTCATCAGTGAACCTGGTGCGGCTGAATGGAGGACACATGAACACTGGAGTGCTGTGGAAAACTAGGTATCTTCTTTGTGCTTTAGTTTCCTTCCTTATACAATGGAAAAATGACCTGTCCAGTGTTGTTACATGGATTGCCAAACACAGCACATTTTAAAATATAAGACACAGAATACTTTGATTCATACATACGCAGTTAATTTTTACCCTTATCCTTTCCCTGGATATTTTCACTTTAAATGGAAGAAAGGGCAAAAGATAAAACTAAAATAAGGATTGTACTTTGTTTTTTTTATTACATTTAGAGGGCATCATTTTAATTGACTGTACCAACACCAAAGGTTCAGTGACTTTAAATTGACATGTATATTATTTTAAAATTTTCCTTCCTTTTCTTGAATTTATGAAAAGTATAAACCAGTAAGCTTTGTGAATGGGGTCATTGTTTCGGAAAGAAAAGAAACAGAAAGAAAAGAATCCCTGCTCAAGAAGAGAGCTGTTAGTAGTCAATGAAAAGACAAATAATTGTAGACAGGATCATTACAAATTCAATACAAGAAGGAAAAATAAAAATAAATGAAGACCACAATGGAAATGAGAATTGACAATGCTAATATAAAGCAAAGAGAACATTTGAGACAAGCAACCAAAAAAAAAAAAAAAAAACCCATTCATTTTTTACAATAACAGCTGCTTGTTACTGAGGAAAAATACAATTAAAAATAAAGTTTCATTAACCTAAATGTATTTGTACAAATTGTGTGAAAATAAAGAAAAAACTATATAAAGCCCAGTATGTTTTTTTTTAAAATACACGATAGGAGTGGGAGAATTTTACAGACCAATTTATCACTGATATATATGAGAAAACAGAAGATCTGAATATTATACCAAAAAATATAGTTGGATAAAACATAGATTGAGTGAAAACAATTTTTTGTTCTATTTTTAGCCTAAGAATCCATACAACTTGAATAAACTTTTCTATGTATCAGATGTGGCAAATTATCGCTTTGGTGACCTGCCAAGAAAGCACTTCTACTGGTTTCTATGGCCTTAGTCCTTTGGGACATTATTTCTGGGCTTGGCCATGTGATTGGCTTTAGCCAATGGGACACTAGTAGGTGTGGTGCTAACAAATGTTCAGCAAGTGCTTGAACGTGCATTTCAAGCTGTATGTTTGGAACTAACTCTTGGGACATTCCCTATCAGATTCCATCTACCATATCAGAAATAGCAACAGCCAGACTAGCCATGTGAAGAGAACACATGGAAGGAAAACCAAACATCCAGTCAATAACCCCAGGAGAGTTCCCATCCTTCAAAAGGATTCTTCCCACCCCAGTTGAGTAGTCCGTGTTAATGCTACAGGGAGCAGAGGCAAGCTGTCTTCACTAAGCCCTGTCCAAAATGCAGAATTTGAGCAAATAAATGATTATTGTCTTACTAAAACAAGAATTTTATGCTAAATGCTATGCAATGATTATTTGAATCATCAGAGGATAAAGAATTTCTTAATTTACTCTGAAAAATTATGATTGTATAAGCTGTATTCTACGACAAAATAATTAGCTTTTTAAAAGGAGAAAAAAATAAACCCTTTGAAATAAAAATCATTTTATGATTACTTATGAATGATAAAGATAAAAAATTTAATAACAGGCTATTAAGAAAATAAAGACAAAGATAAAAAAGGGATGCATACAAAAACTAATGAAATTAATACATTTTAAAGAGATTGAAATCACACAAAGTACATTGTCTCACCACAATGGAATTAAACTAGAAATCATTAACAGGAAAAAATTTGAGAAGTTTATCAACATGTAAAAATTAAACAAAACACCTCTAAATGACCAGCTGAAAAAAGAAGAAATTAAAAAGGTAATTGGGAAAAAAAGAAAAGAAAGAAAAAAAAAAAAGAAAGGCAATTGGAAAATACTTGGAGATGAATAAAAACAAAAACACAACATAGCAAAATTTATAGCAGTGTTTATAGGCAAATTTATAGCTATAAATGCCTATATTAAAAAAGAAGAAAGATTTAAATTAATTACCTAACCTATCTAAGAATCTAGAAAAAGAACAGCAAATGAAATCCAAAGCAAGCAGGATGAAGTAATGACAACTAGTGTGGAAATAAATGAAATAGAAAACAGAAAACAATAGGGGGAGAAAACAAAAGTTGGCTCTCTTTTGAAAATCAACAAAATTGACAACCCTTAGCAAGACTGACCAAGCAAAAACAGAAAAGATTCAAATCTCTAAAACTCGGAATGAAAGACGAAACATTATTTTAAATGAATTGTATGAACACTTGCACACTGCCAAATTAGATGAGCTACATCAAAGTGTCCAATCTGCAGTCCACGGACTGCATGTTGGTTCTGTGAGAACTTGTTATGCTTATTTGTGGTCTCGAATACCATGAAAAGTATGCATGGAACTTTTTTTTTTTGCTAATCATCTTTCATTAGTATTTGTGTATTTAATGTATGGCCCAAGACAACTTTTACTCTTCCAATGTATGGCAGAGAAAGAAAAGTTGGACATTCATGGCCTAGATGAAATGGACAAATTACTAGAAATACACAAACTACCAAAACTGTCTGAAGAAGAAAAACAAAACCTGAATAAAAGTATAAGAGATTGAATTAGTCATAAAAAAAAAAACCTGCCTACAAACAAAAGGGCCAGATGGCTTTGCTGGTGAATTCTACGAAATGTTTAAAGAACTAACAACAATGCCTTTTACTCTGTTTCCAAGAAACAGAATAAAAGGTAACACTTCCCAACTCATTCTATGAGGCCAGTATTAACCTGCTATCAAAACCAGAAAAAGAAAACTACAGACCTATATTTCTTATGAATATGGACACAAAAATCTTAAATAAAATATTAGCAAACTGGCTCGGCGCCTGTGGCTCAATTGGCTAAGGTGCCAGCCACGTACACCTAAGGTGGCGGGTTTGAATCCCCAGCCTGGGCCCGCCAAAACAACAATGATGGCTGAAACCAAAAAATGGCTGGGCGTTGTGGCGGGCGCCTGTGGTCCCAGCTACTTGGGAGGCTAAGGCAGGAGACTCGCTTGAGCCCAGGAGTTGGAGGTTGCTATGAGCTGTGATGCCATGGCACTTTACCCAGGGGGATAGCTTGAGGCTGCATCTCAAAAAAAAAAAAAAAATTAGCAAACTGAACTCAGTAACATATTAAAAAAAATTATAGCAATCCCTGCTTACACATTCTAAGATCCCCAGTGGATGCCTGAAGCTGCAGACAACACCAAGTCCTATAAATACTATGTTCTTTTTCTATACATGCATATCTATGATCACGTTTAATAATAAATTAGGCACAGTAAGAGATTAGCAACAACTAATAAAATAGAAGAATTGTAACAACATGCCACATCACTACTTTTACACTTTGGGGCCATTATCAAGTAAAATAAGGATTACTTGAACAGTGCACTGAGATACCGTGAAAATCAACCTGATAAATGAATGAGAGGGCTACCAAGTGAGCAAGGAGCAGGTAGAGTACACAGTGTGAATATTCTGATTTCCCTTTCCAGGCAGGAAAGACAAGATGGTCTGAGATTTTATCACACTACTCAGAACGGAGCAGAATTTAAAATCTGTGAACTGTTTGTTTTTGGCATTTTCTATTTACTATTGTCATACTGCAGTTGACTAAAACCATGGAAAGAGAAATTGCAGATAAGAGGTGGTGGGGTGACTACCGGTGGATATACCATGACCGACTGAGATGTTCCCTGGAATGCAAAGTTGCTTCAAAATATGAAAATCAATCAGCGCGATATATCACATCCATAGAATGAAGAGGGGAAAAAAACAAAAAACTTATCATCTCAATAGCTACAGGAAAAGCATTTGACAATTGATAAAAACCCTCAGCAAACTAAGAATAGACATCAGATTGTTGATACCATCACAATTCTCAGGTAACTTTATGCTTAGTGGTAAAAGACTGAAAGTTTCTGCCCCTAAAGGTAAACAATATGAACCTTGAAAGAAATATGAAATTTTCCATCATGCACAAAATAAAGAGACTTTACACACACACACACACCTTATTTTAGTGCACATACCTTAGAAAACATACACTTGTGAACTCTGTCTCTTTAAGATATGCTTAATTCTTTTAAAAACCTAAGAGACCTCTTGTCAGTGTTGCAACTCAGGAATTTCTTAAAGCCCTAGGAGCCATGTCTTTGAAATGCAATCATCAAGGAAAAAAGTGCCCCACCTGCCAGTTTCCATAGGAGCCTAACTTCAGCTGGCACCTGGCTCCAGGTTACAGACCCACCTCCTGCCACAAAGATATGAGAAATTTGTTTTTCTTTTGGAAAAAGGTAATTAGCAAACACAGATGGCTACCCCAATTATCAGCCGAATTTAGAATGAACTATGTCTGACAAATGGTACTGTCAAGTCCTCTTACTTGAAGACTAGTTATTTATCTTGAGAACATGTATGACAAGGGTTGCATCTGCTTAGCTATATAAAGGGATGAGATTTCCTTCTGTCTTTGCAATATATCTGGTGGATTGGCTAGGAAGAGAATTGCATCTGATTTAATGCTTATTCAATAATAACACTGTCTTCATTCTCTTCTCCTCTTGTGGAGAACTTATCTAGGATGGTAGGAGCTTTTGTGTTTAATATATATTATATTTGCCTAATGATCCTCCATGGATCAGGAACAAGACAGGGAAGTCTGCTCTTACACTGTACTGAACTTTCTAGTCAAATCAATTAGGCAGAAAAGTGGAATAAAAGACCTCCAGATAGGAAAGAAGGAAGAGAGGGAGGAGAGAGAAAGAGAAAGAAAGAAAGAATTTCTATTTGCAAAGGATGTGATCTTTTAGGTAGAAAATGCAATAAATTCACAAAAAAAAATACAGCTTATATATTGTTACAGTAACTTTATAGGATATCAAACAATATGTGTGTGTATATATACATTTATATATATATATACATATACACTAGCAATAAATAATCCAAGATGAGATTAAGAAAACAATTTGTTTAAAATAGCATCAAACAAGAATAAAATGCTTAGGAATAAACAGCAAAAGAAGTACATGACTTGCACACTAAAAACTGCATAACATCATTGAAAGAAAATTAAAAAGACCTTAATGAATAAAGACATCTTGAATTCAAAAATTGAAAGACTTGCTATTGTTTAAATAGCTACATTAGTTTCCTCTTGTTGCTATCACAAATCAAGACAAATTTAGTGGTTTTAAAACACAAATCTTATAATTACAGATGGTTCTAAAATGGTTTTTGATGGACCAAAACCAAACTTTTGGTAAGGCAGCACTCCTTCTGAAGGCCCAGGGGAAAATCCATTTCCTTGACCTTCCCAGCTTCTAGAGACACATCCGTTGGCTTAAGGCTCCCTTTCATCTATCTTTAAAGCCAGCGATGGCCAGGCAAGTCTTTCACATAGCTTATCACTCTGATACTTAGTCTTCTCCCTCTCTTTTCCACATTTAAAGACATTTGCCATTACCTTGGGCCCAGTAACTTCAAAGTTATTGGCTACTTTAATTCCACTTTGCCGTATAACATAAAATATCTGCAAGATTCAAGGATTATCCTAGAATATGGACATCTCAAAGGGGGGGATAGGATCATTCATTTTTCTGCTTATCAAAATGAGGATACTCCCTATATTGATCTCCAGACTCAACACACTGGCTCTGTCACAGAAAATGATACAAAATTTCCAGAATTATCTTGGAAAATAAGAACAAAGTGGTGGACTCATGGTTCGTGATTTCAAAACTTACTACAAAGCTACAGTAATCAACCCTGTGTGGGGCTGGCATAAAGACACACATATAGATTGATAAAATAAAATCGAGAGTCCCTTGAGTATTCCTTGAGAAATAAACCCTTATGTTCATGGTCAATTCATTTTGGCAATGGTGCCAAGACGATTCAATAGGGGAAACAATAGTTATTTCAACATATGGTATTGAGACAATCGAATGTCCACATGCAAAAAATAAAGTTGGAACCCTCTCTCACACCATCTACACATATAAAAACAACTCTAAATGGGTCATAGACCTAAACATAAGAGTTAAAACCATGAAACTTCATAGAAGAAAATGATGTTTTGTGATTTTTGAATCAGGCAATGGTTTTTTTTGAATGACACTTAAGCACAAGTTACCAAATCAATAAGTTGGACTTCGACAAAATTAAAACCTTTGTGCTTCAAAGGACATGATCAAGAAAATGCAAAGAGAACCCACAGAATGGATGACCGCATTCACACACCATATGTCTGTTAAGGGCCTGCTGTCCAGAATAAGTAAAAACTCTTACAACTCAATAATAAAAATACAATCCAATTTTTAAATGGGTAAAAAAAAGTTGTTCAACTTCATTAGTCAGAGGAAAATGCAAATCAAAACCATAGTGAGATACCATGTCACACCCACTAGAACTGGCTATATAAAAAAAAAAATAGATTAAATAATAACTCTTGGCAAAGATGTAGGAGATTGGAACCTTCCTGGAACCTTTCTACCACATTCCTAGTAGAAATATGAAATGGTACAGCCACTTTGTAAAACAGTTTGGCAATTCCCAAAAAGTAATAGGGTTTTATAGGCAATTCCCAAAAAGGTATAGGATCACCATTTTTAGGAGTATGGGTCCAGGCCAAAATTCTATGTTTGATCTTTCAGGTGAGATTTAGACAGTTTCGAGGCTTTTCCTGGCAAACTTCAAAGGGGGGAGCTGTCATCTCTGCACTAGACTTGACGTACAGCAGCAGGTAAACAGCTTCTGGAGGGAATTACAGTCATGAAGTCAGCTCCCCCCACCCCCCGCTCCCTTAGCCCCAGCCAGCCATGTTCACAGGCATGTATGGACTCCTAGCCCAGGCACCTCCATTCAGAGGCCTCAGCCCAGGCACTTTCCCGCAGTCTCAGATATAATCTTCTATCTCTGGAGAGGCAGGGGAAATAGAATGAGGAGGTGCCTTCCACTGAATCCATAACATTATTTCTTTAAAATATTTTTTCTTAAAAAAAAAGTAATAAAGCTGGAATATATTGAAACCTCTTGCGTATAAATGGACATTTGTTACACTTAAAAAATATTTCATAATACAAAGGAATAAAACTGTTGAAATAATGGTTAGCACTAAGTGGTGAAATTATGTATGATTTTAATTTTTTCTGAATATGCTTATACATTTTTAAACTCCTCCAACCAACATGAATTTCACTTATAATGATAATAAACAATACACATGATTTTCTGAAAGGCATCACTACCAGCAGCTTTGCTTAAGCAGAGAACTATAAAAATACATTTTTACTGACCTGTAATATATGCCTTAAAATTGAATCAGTATTAAAATCGCATTTGGTATAAAAATCTCCACAGATATTTTTAATAGCTAACTGCTGAGGAATGCATTTTTATTCTTTTGCAAATGAAAGTTGAATTTTAAAGGCTGAAGTTTATACATATCCACATTATAAGAGCTAGTCAAGAAGTGAAACACCAATAATTACAGCTTTAAAAATTACTCCTATCAAGTAGGGTCCTTTTGAAAACATGACCTTAAGTAACTCTGGATTATCTGAATGTGTTCATTCCAACTGTCACTATAAATTTATGATGTTTTTAATGATTAATCTTTTTTAGAGCTAGAACATTGAATGCAACAGTTTCTAGTGATTTTCTTGAAATCTCTCTTCACATTAGATAATGTGCAGAAGCTCGACATATAAAAGCCAGAACAAATGTGCTTTGTTTGAAGGACAGAGCGAGCCACTTCTGAGCCATTGCTCACCCCTCTCAGCTTAACCCTTTCTCTCCACCAATGCTCCTTCCTATCCGAAAACAAACCCTCAGGTTTCTAACTGCCACCCCCATCCTGTTTCTTCCCAGAACAGTTTTCTCTACTGGCTGTTGCCATAGTTCTAACTACCATTGCTTATCACCCCAGCATATTACCTCTCCCCTAAAACTTCTCAGTCACTAATCATTGTCCTGGTGCAAACCCAGCCATAATTCTTTAGTCCTCTACAGGGAATCACATGAAATTACCATATGAAAATGACAGCTCTCAGCTTGGCCATCCGCAGTACTCAATACTACTGACCATAGAAAAACATTGTGTTCTATCTTAGGAAAGCCCTGTTGGTCCACCTTAGAAAAACACTGTGCTCCTCCTTGGAAACCTTGTAGCATCTTTTCTGAAACTGTTTTCTCCTGATGTTTCCTGTCATTAACCTGGCTACCTACTCCCTCTAAGTCTCCACCAAGTCTTCCTCTCTCTCTCTGCCCCTTAAATGCTATGGCTCCCCCAAGGCCTTCTCAGCACTTGTCTATTTTCACAGTAAGTTCCACACAGATAGTGATGACCCCATATCTCCTTTCTAGCCAGGAACTCTCTCCTAAGGCTCCAGAAACAGGTGGGTTGCTTACTGGATAAGAAAGCCTTATTGCCTCAAAAGCAATTCAAACTCAGCATACCCAAAATTATCTTAATTTCTTCCCTTTGTCTGCAAATTCTACACCATGTCTCCCCTAATCCCCAAGATGCTGTTGTGATTTGAATTGTGTCTCCTGAAAAGATCTATTGAACTCCTAACTCCTAGTATCTGTGAATGTGACCTCATTTTGGAAAGAGGGTCTTTGCAGATAATGGAACCTCCTTTTCCTAACACTCCCAGCTGTCTGGCTCCCCAGGCTGGAGACTGACTCCCAGCATGGATTCCCTCCAGAGCAGCTGTGGTGACAGCCACACAGTGTCTGCACCCAGGCCTCTGTCAATTGCTCTCCAAGAGATTCTGGCTGCATACCCCTGCCCCAGCAACACTTCTAGTGGGATTGAGCAATACAATCCATAGTATTGAGAGGTTTAGTGAGGCCTATGGAAAAATTTTGATCATTGAGAGGCAGGAGATGAATTTCTCTCCCTTCCTTAATGCAATGGACTGTTCTAATGCACAGAGGTCCCATGAGATCTGTCTAGGGACATCCCACATAACCAAATAACTGGCTGTTTTCAGTAAAGCTATGGCAAGCTCAATAATGCTGTGTGTACTGTCCTTTCTCACTTTCTTTGTTTCTCATTTCATCCTCATTCTCACTGCCCTGAGATTATCATCTCCCCCCACCAATAAAGAGCTCACATGTAAGTTCCATTGTCTATGGAATCCAACCTAAAACAGTAAGTTGCTTAGATGTCATTTTTCCCTTCTGAACTTAGAGCTAAGGATGGCTTTTCTCATAGGATTACCAAAAGTATTACATAAGACCATGTCTGAAAAGCACACCAGCTGGAAATACTCAGTGCTCAGAAAATGTTACTTTTTATTGTTAGTAATAAATACATAAAGATCCATAACTGTTTTGCATTCTTCTTCCACTTTGGAGAGGGAAGCAGAAATAGGAAAATGTGAACATATAATTCTCCTGTTTCTTTAGTCCTGATTATGCTACATTAAAAACCAATACTATGGCACCTTATGCCAAAGAAGTACTGAAGTTTGTTTATACAGAAAAGGCACTTATAAAAGGCGTTGAAGGCTTATAAAGAAGACTTGTGCCACAGAAGTACTAAAGTTCATTTATACAGAAAAGGCACTTATAAAAGGCTTTGAAGGCTTATAAAGTCCCTGGGAGCACCCAAGAGTCAGGTTAGGAGGCTGCACAGTGAGGAACACAGCTCCAGCCAACACCAGATTAGCCCAGGCACAGCTTGCACCACTGACACTAGGCAGTAGATCCAGGACCCCAACACTGCCATCTTCCACTTCTCCTACCACCACCCTTGGTCCCCACTCCAAATTGGACTTTTTCTGGTATATGCTTTCTCCCATTTCTCACTTGCAAATCCAAGTCTTGCTTAGGTCATTGGATGATGGAGTCCAAAACACCTGGTTGTGCTATAACTGCAAGGGAGGCTATGATAACACATTTTTTGGTAACTTCCTTAAGGAGAACATATTCATAAGGTGGAACTTGACCTCAAATATAGGAAATGTGTTCATAACAGCAACTAAACAGCCAGAAAATATGACAAAGGTCTATTCTATATATCTCTTTGAAGAAATACCCCACACCAAAGAAAATATGGTTCAAAATTTAAAAAGACTGAATGAAAAAGGGAGAGGTGTGAACAATCTACCCAGTGAGGGAATTCTTGCAAAGTGTATGTCCTGTCTAGGCAGTCCCTCACGTTCAGGGTCTGGAGTGAGCCCCGGCTACTTCACGGATGGACCTAACAGCTGCTGCAGAGGTCACAGTAACACTCTGGGATGACTTGGGCCAAAGTAGGCCAAATGCTTTTAACGCCAGGTCGCCTCTTCCCAGATCTTAGTTAGCTACAAAGAGTAATTAAAACTCAAAGGCAACAGAAGTAAATTCCACTTGGCCTCAATGTTAATGATGTACCATTAGTTATAAATCTTAAGAGAGAGCACTGCCTGGCCAATGAGTATAGTGATATTTATATGACAAGGTTTCTATTTTTAGAAAAAAGGGATATATGAAAAGATGGAAATGATAATAATTGAAGGAAGAAAACATATCACTTCTGCCAAGTATATTTCTATTACTTTTACCACCAAATGATCTTAGTATCAACCAAAAAATCAAAAAATTAGAGGCTATTTCCTCTCCTATGTTACACATGCATGTAAGTCATTGAGCATTTTTAATTGTTCCTTCAAAGTTCATACATATCCTGTCTCTTTTCCTTTTTATTCTCACTACCAGCAAGTTCAAATCAGCTCTCATCTAAATTATTACAAAAGCTTTACTTCCTTAAGTGCTTTCATTCATTCATTCACTCACCAAACAAGTACCTATTATGTGCCAAGTACTCTCTTTTATGATTTATTTTTAATATATGAAAATGACAGGATGCTATAAATTGATAGGAATGAGCTAGTGGAGGTGGAGAAACCGACGCAGAAGGGAGATGAGAGATTGCTGGAACAATGCCCTTGAGGAAATGGAGACCCAGAAGAGTACCAGCCTTCTCTAGAACCATGAAAGCACAGCCAAATAAGAAGTCAGTTTCAAGTTGAGGCTGGGTGCAGTGGCTCATACCTGTAATTATTATGCCTTGGGAAGCTGAGGCAGGTGGAGTGCTTGAGATTAGCCTGAGCAGGAGCGAGGACACTGCCTCTGCTAAAAATAGGAAAAACTAGCCAGGCATTGTGGCAGGTGCCTATAGTACCAGCTACTTGGGAGGCTGAGGCAAGAAGATGTCTTGAGCCCAGAAGATGTCTTGAGCCCAAGATTTGAGGTTGTTGTGAGCTATGATGTCAGGGCAGTTTACCCACGGAAACAGAATGAGACTCTGTCTCAAAAAAAAAAAAAAAAGAAGAAGTCAGTTTCGGGGACACAGGTGAGAGAGTAAGTGGGAAGCAGCAGCTGGTGGAATTTCTCTCCCGACAGTGCCTAGCTTCTTAGTAAGGTAGGGAGAAGGGTCATTAGCATAAGTATTGAAGTCAAAACTTCTTCCTCCTACAAATCCTATTTCAAATCCTACTCATAGTTGGTCAAACATTGCCTCCTCACACAGTTTTGGAACATACTGATTTCCCATTTCACTGATCTGCAGCCCCTTCAACAGACTATGCCCACCATAGGCTGCTCTGTTATTCCCACTGACATGGCAGCTGAGGGTATATAGGATAAACACTAGCTTTCATTATAACACAGATCTTATGTCAATAGCACAAAACAAAATATGGAAGTAAATACCACTACGTAAGTAGTGATTTACCCACCCGTAACCAAAGAAACATTATTTTACTCAAATGACCAGAGCATAAATAAAGAATAATGAAAATCTTTTTCTCATTGTATATAAACAGAATAAGGGAAGGGCTCCAAGAATCTGAGAAATGCCATAGACATCGATACTTTTACCAGAAGCCTGTGGACTCTCTGGAATGGTAGGATAGTGTGAAAGACAATTTGATCAAAAGTTACCTGGTCAAAAGGCATTGGAGTGAAGACAAATCTTGTTTAAATAAGACACGGACACAATAAGGCCACAACAACCTGTAGCTATTATTTCAATGCTCAAGAAGAAACTCTTAACAGTCAAGAAGTAAAAAAAAGTCTTTGATAAAATGAGAAACTGATCACCAATAAATATTCCCATTCATGAATTTTCCACAAATTTCTAGTTACTTTTCTATAAAAAAAAAAAATCTTTTTGTCTTTTCTATTTTTCCAGGTGAGATGTCAGATAAGCGCAGGGCTATTAAAACACAGTTACTAAACCAAACTCCACTTCTCACACATCTCATTCTCTTCATTTCTTCACGGTGACTTGAAAGGATGCATTTGGAATGACCCCTTTCCCTCCCGTGGCTCAGATTCAGTGCTCTCTTCTAGGCCCTCTTGCTACCTCTTGTTAGCTGTAGTCCCATTTTCTCAGAGGTCCAAAACAATTCCAGCAAATAATGTTAGCTAGATGCTCACATCTTCTCCCTGGTAATTAGCACACACTGCTTTCTTCCACCATGATCCCTACTTCTTGGCAATACTTGACAGGTAGTTAAAGAGGGTTAATAGAGAACAATAGGCTCTAGGAGGCAGGGGGAGCTACGTGGAAACAGATTGTTCCAAATCAGAAAGTGGAGGGCAGCAAATCACCCTCCTTTTGTAAGCAGCTCTATGATATGGGAAAGTAGGAGAAAGAACTTGTATCACCAGTAACACACTATGCTTTCCCACACTCAAGAGAAGAGGAGACCACCAAGCTGTACACTGCAGAAAGGCACTAAATACTATAGCCAAAAACAAAATCAGACAAGTAGAGTCAGGGTTCTTTATATGGGGAATAAGGAAGAGATGGTATGCTAGAGGATGACTTTGCCACAAAAAACTTTGTCTTATTTCTAATTTAGTTTTTAGCCAAGGTATGGCAAAAAGTTTTTAGTTATAGGTATTTATACATACCATGACATATAGGAACTAGAGAAAATCTGGAAATAATTTCAATAGCTAAAAATAAAAGGAATTTGGTTAAATAAATTATTATTTATCTAGATAATAATGCAGATATTAAAACTGTTGCTACAGAAAATTACTCATTAATATAAATGTATGTATAAGTGTCTGGGTATGTACATAGAAAAAAAATTGGAATCTTTATCCAGGACACCAAATTTTTTTTTTTTTTAAGATTTTTCGCCTTCTAAGTTAGTAGGATTATGAGCATTCTTAATGGATTTTTTTCTTTATTTTGCACTGAGTATATGCTGCTTTTGCAATAAGAAAACATAAGAAATTTTAATCAACAAATTAGGAACTTTTTTGTAGTCATTTAATTGCGAATTCATTTCTAGTCCATGATGCCTGCTAGATTTAATTCGGCAAAAATTTCCAGATATTTCTTTTTTTAATAGGATCGTATGCTATCAGTAACTTATCTTTTTAGTTAATATTATGGATATGCTTCTAGGTCAACAACCACTTACTGGGATTTATATAACCAATCTGCCGTTTGACCAATATGTTCACAGTTGGCTGAAGATAAATGAAGATACAAAATATCAAGTGCACAGGAGAAAAAAAAATGTTAAATAACTAAAAATGTTAAGTACCCCCAAAGAATGAAAAACTGCCTGAGTATTATCAATAGATTTTGAAAGTCAGTGGTGAAAATATGCATTTAGTATCCAATGTACATAGCCCTACTTTGAAACTAATTTATAGCTTTCATAGGAAAGATATAACCTAATTATAGCCTTAGAATACGGGAAGGGGGGATGGAGAGGGGAGGGGAGGTGGGTGGATGGGTGGAGGCAGGGTGATTGTTGGGGTCACCTCTATGGTTTATCTTACAAGGGTACAAATGAATCTTTCTAAAAGCAGAGTATGAATATCTTAATAACTAAGAAAATGACATGAAGGCTATGTTAACCAGTTTGGTGAAAATATTTCAAATTGTATATGAAAACAACACAGTGTACCCCATGATTGCATTAATGTATACAGCTATCATTTAATAATAATAAAAAAGAAAATATGCATTTATAGTAATTTCATTATATTTTTATGACCACCAATTTATTTTCAAGTTTTTTCCAAATTGGCTGGAGCTTAACTGATGTAGGGAAGCTCCAGAGTTTGTAGTAAGGGTAATTGTGGGGAAGGAGAAGGGAAAGAAAGGTATATTAGAAAATCTTTTGAGGGAATTTAGAATTTTACTTTGTTTTATCAGGCCTGAAGGAAATAAGCTCTTAGGTGAAGGAAAAAAAAAACCTATATTTAAGTTGAAATGTAGCGCAGAAGAGACACTTTTAAAAAGTGACTTGTATCCCTCTTCATCAGACGGATTCATATGACTTTCTGAAGACATTAGAGAAGGTTTTCTATGCGATTTTCCTTTGCAATATCCCAAAGTTTCAATTAGAAGATTAGGAGTCTGATGAACAAGGAAAGAAATTTAGAAGAAAAAGCTTAAATATATGAAGAATTATTAACATTTGGGTAGTGGCCAACTACTTTGCACAGCCACTAAAATCCAGAAAGAATTTCGAATCATAAGAGAAAGACTTCAATGAAACCAAACAACACTTTAGGCTTTCTGGCTATGGAAATGATTAAAGGCCCAAAACTAAGAAGCCTGTATAAATCACCCACATGGAGTTTTCTCTCCCTACATCTGTCATGAAGATAGTGAAAAATGAAACAGATGAATACTTGGTAGGCCTTGACTTCAACAAAGGATGCAAACTAAGCATTCCTTCGCAGGTCTCTCTGATCCTACTCTTTATGGTCTCTATTAAGAGGACCTTAATGGGAACACATTAACTGTAAATACAGTGAGGAGTCTGGGCAATCAAACAAATAGATTATGTTCACCCAGTGATTACGCTCTACCCATCCAATGATTATCCAGTGCTGCCTACTTGGAGTCACAAACACAAATGGAATTCAGACCCAACAGCCTTGAAATTTCTTATTATACTTCAACTGCCTTTTGCTTGTCACTAATGATTATTTTAGGGAAAAAAAAAAGCTGGCATTATAGGTTGACATCACACATTCTGTACTTATATTCAAGCCAAGTATCACTAGCTTTTAAAATTCAAGTACATAATTAAATAAAGTAATTATGGTGATTTCACGAAGAAGGATAACATAACCTCTCAATTACAATATATAATTACACAAATGCCATTCTCTAAATATAAAGTCATGTAAAATGTGTATTCTTGCTCTTAAACAGATTGAAAAGGAAAAGATGAGCAACTTCCAAGTAAATAAACATTTGATAGTCTTCATTCGAGGCAGTAGAGACCCTCACTGAGAGAACATTCCCCTCTGCTTCTAATTTACTATCACATCTATTTTTTCATGATCACTACCTTATCAGCTTGGTATTGCTATCTTATTTGCAAAGTCAGAGCAGGCAGCCCAAAATTATAGGAATACATTTACCTAGGCTACTGTGCACTTTTCAGTTCCTTCCAGTTTGGGTCTCTCAGATCCACAGTGCTGCTAAGAACATCCATGTATCTTCCTTTTGGGGGACACACTTAGGCATATCTATTGGGTATATCCCTAAAAATGAGACTCTTAGACCATGGAGTATGTGTTGTTACTGCCAAATATCTTTCTCAAAGTGGTTCCATCAATTGAAACTGCTATTAAAAGCTGCAATTATTGTTCGTCAATATTTTAATTCAATTTTTAAAACCTTATTGGATTCTGATAAAATGCACATGACATAAAATCCCCCCCTTTATACTTTTACATGTACAATTCATTGGCACAGAGTACATTAAACTGTTGTGCAACCATCACCTCCATTTTTCTATCCAACTCATCTTATAAAATTGACACTCTGAACCCAATAAACAGTAACTCCCTAAATCCCACTGCTCCCTGGCAACTATCCTTCTACTTCCCGTCCCCATGAATTTGCCTACTTTGGGTACCTCATATAAGGGCAATTATTTGCCTTTTATAAATAGTATTTACAGTACTTACCCTGTTTTGTTTACTTGTGCTTGTAATAGGTTTTGAAAACATGAAGCATACAAATCCCAAATTTGTTCTTTTTTGTATTGTTCTGTTTAGTTGGGGTCCCTTGAGATTCCATGTGCCTGATACTTTGCTAAATTTGCTTTAGTTCTTAGTCCTTTTGTGGAATCATAAGTGTTTTTCTACATGTGAGATGACATCATTTGCAAACCAATAACTTTACATCTTCCTTTCCAACTTGAGTGCTTTTATTTCTTTCTCTTGCCTAATTGCTCTTTAAAGTATTAGTGTCACCAGATTACATGTGTGTGTTGTGTGCCCTCACACATCAACTGAAATACACTTTTTGATATACTCTCTTAAATCATAAAAAAACAAAATTCATACTCCCTTTTATAATTGTCCGTGTATTTACCATTACCAGAGATCTTTATTTCTTCCTGAAGCTTTGAGTTCCTTTCTAGTGTCCTTTCTTTTGCACCACGACTCCTGTCACTGTAGGCAGGTCTTTTAGTACTCAGCTTTTGGTAATTTGGCAATGTCTTAATTTCTCTCTCATTTTTGAAATAAAGTTTGTTAAATATAAAATTGTTTGATAGGTTTTTTTTCTTTTTCTCTACAATTTTGAGTATTTCTACCCACTAACTCCTGGTCCTGAAGGTTTTTGGTGACAAATCTGATGGTGATTATGTGGGAAAATTATGATTATCTTCCTGGCAGCTCTACAGATGTTAATAGTGGACCTTGTTGTCTATCAAACACCACAGAACACATTTTTATAGTATTATAACCAGCTCTATAAACAAAAACTAATGGTTTTCAATAGCATTTTAATTCCCTTGTATTTCAAAGGAATTTTCAGTTTTCACGTTATGACTGAAACGGACTACTGTGGATTCATTAACAGTTTTGGGGATTCCTTGCCTGGAATCTGTTGCTCAAGGCTTCATGGCCCTGAAACTGGGGAAGACTTCAAAGCCTACCTAGCAGCTGCCCGGCTGAGTGTTTGCCAGAGGTTGGTTTTGGTTTCTCCTACCAGTCTCACTGTCACCAGCTCCAAACACATCCCCTGATCCTCAGAGAAGAACGGGATCTTTGACCTTTGATTTAGCATTTACATCCAGACAGGTGAGTGCTATTTGAAGGTACCACATAGTGGAGAAACTCCTCTTTCCATAGGATTTCTCTGAGATTCCCATTTGGGTAGAGAACTTCAGCTGTCTGGGGGAGTGTAACATCTGGGCTCCTCTCTCCATTAGGAGAATTTCTCTGGAATTCCCATTTGGGCTGATGGCCTCAACTATTTGGGAGAGCAGAACTTACGGGATCCTGTCTCCATTTCAGAAGTTTTAAGGGGAAACCTATTTGGGATGACGGCCTTAGCCATTTTGGAGAGTGGGACCTATGGGCTTACCTCTCCACCTGGGAAGGTTCAGAAGAAATCCTGACTTGGGCGAGCAGGATATCTGGCTATTTACATTTGGCACTCTTCAGGCTTATTTGCTGGAGATGAAGTCCATTTGATATGGTGTATTAGTGCGTGTGTATAACTACGAGAAATAAGAATTCAATTCCTGAATATAGCGCTTTGGGTTGCATTCTTCGAAACTTGTCTAAATAGACTACGAGCCTATGAAGAAAGAAAAACTGGTATATTTGTATAATACTATCTGGCCTAAGTACTCTACTGGGTCTGGAGAACTATGGTCCATTAATGGATTATTGAACCATAATACCATTCTCTAATTGGATTTGTTTTGTCACCGTTTTAGAAAATGGGATAAAATCCCTTATTCATAGTCTTTTACGATTTTGTATCAAAACTAGCCAGATCAGGCTAAATGTAAGGTTGTAGTACAGGGATAGAAGCCTTTAAGATTGGGGAATGATAAGCTAATCCTAAGAACTCCATCTTGCCTTTGGAAAGAAATATCTATGATAAGGAAGACCTCTAAGCAGCCATGATGGCCGCTCCATCATGGCAGTGCCTGCCAGGCTCAGATGTCAGCTCTGACTCCAGCTGCCATTGAGGTGCCTCCAGGAACACCTGCAGCTGTGGCAGCAGCTCCAGATGCAGCTCTGACTTCTTTTGGAGATTCTTTACCTGACTCTCCCTTTTATGACTCTGAACCCCTCTCTTTGCCCCTACTGATTCTTCCAACTATTTATGTCATTTTCTTCCATCTTGGGGGATGGTCATGGGAAGCATGAGGAAATGGTCTTTCCTTCACATACCCAACAGGGTACATAATTTGGTAGGGGCCCTTCTCTTTTCCCAGTAGGGTAATTTCCTTTGAGACAAGTCCCAGTAGGAAGAATAAATGAGAATTGACAATCAGCTGGATTAATATGGGTTTGTAACCCATTTCCATTTCTGATTATACCACTGTCAACAGAATAATCTTACCTACAGGGATGGCCCCAAGTGTACAACTGATCTATTTAAATATATTTTCATTATACAACACTCCACAGGGGCAGATGTCCAGAACTTGCTAAATGTACTGTTACCTCCATGGAGTGCCATATTGTCCTGGAGAGGGCCTGAGAAGAGATTGGCCACTTGGATATGGAAGACCCAAATAAACAGGTGAAAACTGGAGATTTAGCCATTCCTACACAAGACCCCAGTTGGGATACAAATAATGGAGATGGAAGTAAGATTCAACATTTTAGAGACTATATCCTGGCTGGACTTAGGAAAGGGGCTCCCAAAATTAATAGTCTGAAAAAAGTTTAAGAAATAAGATAGGAAATAAATCTATCTGCCTTCCTAGAAAGGATTATGGAAATACATCAGAAAACATGCTGATGTAAGTCCAAAAAGGTCTGATAATTTGAGGTTAACTAACATAACCTTTGTTAGCCAGAGTATGCCGATACCCAGCAAAAGTTACCGAAGTTAGAGGCAGTTTTCAACTTACCCATATCTCATTTGCTTAATGTAGTTTGTAAGGTCTTTATAAACTGTGAACAAACTAAAGAACAACAGAAGGGAAAAAAGATATGAAATGAAGCAACAGGCAAAACCGTTGGCAGCAGTTATGACAGAAAACTCTAGAGGGTCCCCTCAACAGGACCCACTGTCCACAAAAGGAAAAAGGTCAAGTGGGAAAATTCCCTTAAAAGGGGACTAATGTGCCTACTTCAAGGAAAAGGGTCCTTGAAGGAAGGATTGTCCTGTTACAAGAAAGGAGTGATGGGGAAACTATTGTGCAGTTGATGGGACTAAATGCAGAAGATATGGAATGACGGACCCCAGGGCTCCTCAGAACCAATGGGAATCACTGTCACTGATTAATATCTCCCACCAGGAGCCCAGGTAACCATAAAGTTAGAGAGAAAATTTGATTAATTTTCTGATCAATTCCAGTACAAGATACTCAGCTTTAAACCTTAAATTGTCTGAGCTTACTAAAGACTCAAGGCTGGTAACAGGGGTATCCAGGGAACCCTCCCAAAAATATCTCCTCCAGCCACTGG
>CAUYQV010064078.1:0-34828 GCA_963574575.1 Galagoides demidoff
GGTGGGCGTGAGTTTACTGCAGTTAATACGAGACCCTGGTCTGCAACCTCATGGAGGACATGTTCCTTTGGGGAACAGGCCCAAACCTGCCAGAGTGTAAACGAGTTGAAACCAGTAGGCTGTTCCCTAAAACTGATGCACCAGTTTGATGAAAATATTTCGAATTGTGTGTGAAATCAGCACATTGTATCCCATTATAGCTATGATTCAATAAAAAAAAAAATCCCTGTCCAAAGCACTTTGTATTATTAACTAATTTTTAAACCACTTACTCTTTCTACAAGTTTCTGTCTCCAAAGAATGGAATAAATTCATTGAGTTCAGTAAATAGTTAACAAGCATTATCAATATGAGGAAGACACCTCACTAGCTAGGCATCTTGTATTTCAAATATTAATAAAGTAGAGTACTTAAAATTGAGGGCTTATTGTCCAAAAGATAGAGACAAATATATTAAGAAATAAGGCAGGGCAGGGTGGCTCACACCTGTAATCCTCGCACTTAGGAGGCCAAGGCGGGTGGATGGCCTGAGCTCATGCGTTTGAGACCAGCCTGAGCCAGAGCAAGACCTCATCTATAAAAATAACCGGGTGTTGTGGCAGGTGCCTGTAGTCCCAGCTACTTGGAAGGCTAAATCAAGAGAATTGCTTGAGCCCAAGAGTTTAAAGGTGCTCTGACCTCTGATGCCATGGCACTCTATGCAGGGTGCCAAAGTAAAACTCCATCTTAAAAATAAATAAATAAAAGAAAGAAAGAAATTATTTTTTAAATAACACATTTTAGATATCTTTGGAGAAATGTATACAGGATGGTGGTTAATAAGATAGGCAGATAATTCTCTCTGCAGAATCACAAATAACTTTGAGTTAGAATAATAAGTGATTCAAGCTGATGAAATCACGCCACATTATTTTCCTTTCAGCATTGGGTATTTTTAAATAACATTTTATTACATGTTATGTTTATACTTAATTTTTGAAATATATAAAATATTACAAAATAAATCACTTGTAATTTTACCATCCTAAAATATTTAGTAGTATTTTTACATTTCTTTTTGTTATATACTTTACAAATAAAATCTGCAAAATGGAAATTTATTAACCTCTTTTTTATTTAACATTCTTAGCTATGTTGATTTCCTATGTCATTACA
The DNA here is from genome assembly GCA_963574575.1 of Galagoides demidoff. Classification (NCBI taxonomy): domain Eukaryota; kingdom Metazoa; phylum Chordata; class Mammalia; order Primates; family Galagidae; genus Galagoides; species Galagoides demidoff. The sequence goes on from CAUYQV010064078.1 coordinate 1,156, forward strand.
TATTATACATTTCAGAAACATAAATTTTAATGGGAAAAAGAATTTTACTTTAAGATTTTTCTTTATTAAAATACAATAGTTTTTTGCTAGCACAAAAACATCTATGATGAACTCTTATAACACATTGTTGTGTGAATAAATGCTTTTATTCCCCTAAAATAAATTCCCAGAAGTGAAATCACCGCTCAAAGGAAATGAATATTTTAGAGTTTTTGAGCCAAGTAACTAAACTACCTTAGGGAAAGACTGATAATTTATATGTCTGTCAACAATCTTAGAAAATTTTCAGCTACCTACAAACTCAAAAATGCCATTATCATTTTTTTAAAAATGACAAAAATAAACCTGCTTCTAAGAAATTAGTAGATGAAAAACAATTAGTAGATGAAATGACAGAAATAAACCTGCTCTTAAGAAATTAATAGATGAAAAACAATTACCTTTCATTTCCTTAATCTTTGATCAAGTTAAACATTTCATATTTATTTCTTTAATTTCTTTTATTTCTCCCTCATTTCATGATTCACTAAATTTTCTCTTGAATTGTTCAATTACTTCATTGCTTTTAAAAGGATTTTCAATATTAAAAACTTTAATTATTGACTGTAATAAACTTTTCAAATATTTCCTAGCTCCGCCATTGTTGTTTAAATTTACTATTGATTTACTCATCTATTTTTGCAGACAGAACAGAGGGTTGAAATTTTGAACCCTAACAATCAATCTGTTTTTTCCTTTATGATTTTTGTCTCAGAGACAAGCATAGGGAAGCCCTGCCCACAGCAAAATAACATAATTAAGTAAATATTCATTTCACTACTTTATAGTTTTATAAATAAATGCTTTTTGACTGGAATTCTAAATACCTGATACTAGTATTTTAAACCTTTCATTTGCCTGATAAAACTGCCTATGCTTGGAAACCCTTTTGCACTTTTAATAACACTTTAAATAAGTTTTTGCTTTTACCTGACCAAAGAACTCCATTCTTAAATTAAAACAGACTTCTGGATTATTTTTACATGCATTTAGGATTGATTTCTTTACCTCTGTGATTTTAAAAATTGCCACAAAATATTAGAATGGGTCTCTCTCTCTCTCTCTTTTTTTTTTTTTGTTTTTTGCAATTTTTGGCCAGGGCTGGGTTTGAACCCACCACCTCTGATATATGGGGCCACTGCCCTATTCCTTTGAGCCATAGGCACCACCCTAGAATGGGTGTCTTTTTAATGATATTTAATTTTCATGATTTAATGCTTACAATGACTGATTCCTCTGAAACGTCATGCACAAATCATTTTTCTGAGCTCAATTTTGGCTCATATGTTGATGCTACTTTCTTGTTTTGGGGTCTTGCTGTTTCCTTAGTTTTCTTTAATAAATGGACTTTTAAAAGTTTTCTTTTACTTAGATAGTCTTACATATCTTAGAAGACGTACCGTGTATTCTACTAGAGCTAAACTTTGTTGAAATTTTTCCATTCATGTAAGGGCCTTGTTACTATAAACTGAGGTATTATACACCCCTTGCTATTATATTATTTTTAATGTTATGTACTTTAAATGTCTTCATTTTCATTTTTTATAGAAAATACATTGACTTTTTTTTTTTTTTTGCACAGATTCTTTCAGATCTTCAGGGCCTTTTGTGGTTCTGCATAAATTTTAGCATTTTTTTTTTCAATTTCTGTGAAGAATTTCATTGGTATTTTTATAAGAATTTCATTGAATCTGTAGATCACTTTGGGCAATATGGACCCATGAGCAGAGATATCTTTCCATTCTTTTGTGTGTTTCTTCAATTTCTTTCATCAATGTTTTATAGTCTTCACTGTAAATATTTTTCATTTCTTGGTTAAACTTATTTCTAGGTTACTTATTTATTTATTTTTATAATTCTTGTAAAAGGGAATGCTTTCTTGATTTCTTCTTCAGGTGATTCACTATTGGTTTACAGAAACACTACTAGGGAGGGGCAGCACCGGTGGCTCAAAGGAATAGAGTGCCGACCCCATATGCCAAAGGTGGTGGGTTCAAATCCAGTCCTGACCCCCTCCCAAAAAAACAAACAAACAACAACAACAAAAAAACACTACTGGGGTTTGCACGTCCATTTTGTATCCTACAAGTTTACTGAATCTATTTATTAGTTCTAGTGTTCTTTGGGGTTTTGTATAATATTATGTATATATAAGATTATGACATTTGCAAACAAGGACAACTTGACTCCCCCCTTTCCTGTTCAGATGCCCTTCATTTCTTTGCTGTGACTGACCACTCTGGCTACAATTTTCAGTACTATGTTGAATAAAATTGGTGAAAGTGGGCATCCTCATCCTGTTGCAAATCTTAGAGAGAGAGCTTGTACCTTTTCTTCATTTAGTAGCTGTTACCTGTCGGTTTTTCATACATGTCCTTTATTACATTGAGGTATATATATTTATTCTTTCTGCACCTGTTTTGTGGAGAGTTTTAATCATGAAGGAAAGTTGAATTTTATCAAATGCTTTTTCTGTATCTATTGAAATGGTTTTTGTCTTCCATTCTGTTGATGTGATATCTCACCTTTGTTGATTTGTGTATGTTGAATAACCTTGCTTTCCTGAAATAAATCCCATTTGATCAAGGTGATTAATATGTTTGATGAGCTGTTAGATTTAGTTTCCTAGTATTTCACTGAGGGTTTGTGGTCTGTGTTCATTGGGGATGTTGGGCTTTGGTTTTCTTCTTTTGTTATTTTGGTTTTGGTATTAGGGTGATGCTGGCCTCATAGAATAAATTTGGAATAATTCCTTTTCCTTTAATTTTTTGGAATAATTTGAGAATAATTTATATTATTTATTCTTTAAATATTTGTCAGGATTCAGCAGTGGATCTATCAGATCATGGAATTTTCTTTGATGGGAGACTTTTGGTTCCTAATTAAATTTTATAATTCATTATTGGTTTAATTCAGAATTCTTTTTATTTTTTCATGATTCAATGTGGTTAAGTTGTATGTATCTAGGGATTCATACATTTCTTCTATGTTTTCAAGTTGTTGGCATATAGTTGTTCTCAATAGCCCCTAATGCCTAATGATCTTTTATGTTAATATTTCTATAGTATCAGTTGTAATGATTCCTTTTTAACCTCTGATTTTATTTATTGAGTTTTCTATTTTTTCTTTGTCCAGCTAAAAGAGACAGACACAATCTACAGAATGAAAGAACTTTTTTGTAAAATATGTATCTCATAAGGAGCTCATATCCAAAATATTAATACATAAGAAACTCAAAGAACTCAACAGCAAAGCAAATAACCCAATTTAAAAATGGACAAAAAACCTGAATAGACATTTTTCAAAATAAGCCATACAAATGACCAATAGATACATGAAACAATGCTCAACAACACTAACCATCAGAGAAATGCAAATTAAAACTATAATGAGATATCACCTCACTGTGATCAGAATGGCTACTATCAAATAATCAAAGAAACGAGTGTTGAAAGAAAGTGGAGAAAACAGAACACTTACACACTGCTGGTGGAAATATAAATTTACACAGGGATTATGGAAAACAGTACGGAAAGTCTTCAAATAATTAAAAATAGAACTATCCTATGATCCAGCATTGGCTGTTCCTGTGGCTGAAACACTCTTCCTTGAGATACATTGTAGTATCTACAGCTTAGTGCCCTTCTTCACATAATTGCTCAAATATCACTTGCCCTGGGAGATTTAATTATGTGTCTTATGCCGTCAGATCAGAGTCTAGAACACAAGAGATATTTATTTAGATACCCCTGTATCTATTTAACAAATACAGGGCGGCCATAAAGTTCGTGTGCAATGTAAATGTAATACACTGTATTTGTTTAATTTAAATTTAAATTGCACATGAACTTTATGGCCACCCTGCATTTATCAAACCTATTAATAATTGAATAACTTCAAACAACAATGACTTTTCTCAACCCAAACTCTGTTCGTGCTGCTCTACTTATAGAATAGGAGAAAATACAAAAGGAGTCAACTTCATGGCATGTTGTGGAGGGTACCAGCAATACCAGTGCCTGGGCACAGAAATTGATTGTCAGTTCTCCAAGACAATTAGTAATGGATCTGATATTTATAATGGAATCATCTTCTTTATGAAACAGAACTGTCTTCTCTGTTGCTTTGCGCCTAGCACACAGAGCATACTCACCATCCACCAGTATCAAGATGCAGTATCTCCTTCTGAATTTCTATCCTCAGTGAACCTACAGGCTTTTCCTACAAGCTTCCCTACCCCTTCTGGCTGTACGGTACCCACCAGCCTCATTCTCCATGGCAAGTTTCTGTTCCTTCTACCGAAAAACAGTTGGACCGTCTCTGATATGAGGCTATTATACAGAGATCAAGGCCATGGGAAATGGAGCCAAGGAGTCTAAATCTGAGTCCTAATTCTTCCCTTTCCTGGTGAACTTGGCTTCTCTTAACCTGCAAAATCCTTATCCTAATGGATCTAATGAGCACGGATCTTACAGAGTTTGTGAGGATTGAAACAGATAATGCACCCAAACTATTTAATAGACTATTGCAAACAGTAAACTCTCAAAAAATGCTGTCTCTTGTTGCTATTGCTAATTGGCTCTGGTATTCATCTGATACTAAGGATGATCTTTTCTTAGAAACCCTGGCCAAAGCAATTTGTTTTGCCTTGTTCCCTTTCACTTGACATCGGCCACACTGGAACTTTATTTTCTGTGTTGCATATAACTTGGGCTGGAGAAGGCAGATATATTTGTAGGTAGACCCATTTTTATCTGGCCCTACACTGAGCTCAGCTTGCTCCACATTCTTGGAGCACCTAAGTGCTTGAGGACCATGGATGCTACATCTCCAGTGGAGATTGTCTGGCTACCTGACGCCTCAGCTTCCCCATGAGAACATTGTCCTGTCCCACAGACTCTCATAGCTTTAGATACCAACTATCTTTCTGACTCTGCCCTCAACTTTGGCTCACTGGATTTTCATCACTTCATTGCTAATATCTCTACTGATGAGCTTAAAAATAGATTCATATAAAAATTCCCTGAATCTTATCAATTTTCTTTCCACTTAGACACAAGTCATGACCAAATATAGGAATAATATCAAGTCATACCAACTAGTTTTCTCAGTATATCTGAATATAGGACAGCTTCTTTTGATAAAATGTTACAGATCTCCTATAATGTTTCTATTCTTGACAGACCATACAGGGCTTCTGCCCCTGAATTTTACACTATAATAGAGGAAATAGATCTTAAGCCATTAATCCTAAACACTGACAAAGCAGTGAACAAAATAACCTGAGATGTAATACAGTAGGTTATTGATTTTATTTTGTCTAAATAAAATTGCCTTGCCAAGTATAGATATTGTCACACCCTAAAAGTGCCTAACTGCTTTAATGCAAATTTTGGCGAAATCTGTTAAATGAATTTTTTCTAGAATCAAAGAAATATGTGAAAGAACAGACATGCATATTTATTTCAGAATTCCTAATGAGAAATTAAACATGGTCAACATTTGATATAAATCTACTTTAAATAAATGTGTATATCTATATCTATTCTTCAATTGGAGAAACAAACGAACTTTATTAAGAAGGATCAATTCTGAAGCTCAGCAAGAGGCCCATTTGGATGTAGCCTCACAATTTGCTAGAAAAATTTCACATTTTACCCTAGATTTTTGGAGTGTTGATCCAGAAACAAATCAGTATGTTTAAGAGTCTCCTTCCAGTGCCTTTGGCTTTGTGCCCAGTTTCAATCAAAGCAACATTTTTATTATCAAGTGGCTCCTTTGATGTAGCTCTGGCTGGTTACATGCCTGCTCAGTTCATTCTCTCACATCAAACATTTTAGCAGATTGATTCCTAAAAGTAGGTAGTATTTTTAGACCCTACTGTAACTCTTCAACCTGCCTTATCAAATCTCACAACTGTAAGGAGAGACTGAGGTAAGGATCAGGATGGAGAGGAAGACCGAAAGCATTGATCAAATCCAACACATTCATTCTGGAATCTAACCAGAGCTGGAAACGAAATGACTCACATGTGCCCATCAAAACCCTGCCGGGCCATTTAGGCCTTAGAAGGTTGTCTAGAGCTTCTCTTTGCAGCCTTCTGTAGCCCACATAACTTATACCTGAACGTCATTGAGAATAGTATGTTACAGAGGTAATATTCAACCTATGGTTAAGACTGTCCTGTCCACCTTCTCCTTAGTGCATTTACTTTATTAATGCCAGTATCTATATATTTTTAAAAATAGGCCTTAAGAAAAACACAGTTTTCATGTAGGATCTGTTGACATTCCCTGATGTGTCCGGGCCCTAGCTAGATGTCCGGAAAGACTATTATCTAATTTATTGCTGGGGCCCACATTACGTTTTCATCTGTCTGTGAGAAAAAGCCAAGTCTGAATTTTCTCCCCTGGATTCCCAGAATTCTCATGGTAAACAGCGTAACAGTTCTTCAATAAGCATTTTATAGAATTAATAAAAGGATGATTAAATAAACAAATGAACAAATTGATTCTTAATGAATGATTTTCAGTCCTTGACCCACACCTTCCCAGTGGCTGCACACGAATCTGTGGACAGATTGCTCAATAGTGCCACATTCCTAAGCCTCCATTCTGTTTTACGTCTAAGAGCCCTTCCCTAACTTTCATTTTTAGGTATCTTTTATTTCATGTTTATTTTAATACTTTTGTTGCTGAAGCCTGGCTCTCTCATCCTTAGTATCTAAACCAAAATGGTAGACTTGGCTGTATTCTCATGGTTATCCAACTCCTCCAAAAGGTATGTTGAAATCTCAGGCAGAAGACAAGCAGGCTCGGCGCCTATGGCTCAATCGGCTAAGGCACCAGCCACGTACACCTAAGGTGGCGGGTTTGAATCCCTAGCCCGGGCACGCCAAACAACAATGATGGCTGCAACCAAAAAACGGCCGCGCGTTGTGGCGGGCGCCTGTGGTCCCAGCTACTTGGGAGGTGGAGGCAGGAGACTCGCTTTGAGCCCAGGAATTAGAGGTTACTATGAGATGTGATGCCATGGCACTCTACCCAGGGGGACAGCTTGAGGCTCCATCTCAAAAAAAAAAAAAGAAGAAGACAAGCCAAAGAAGCTGAGGGAGGAACCTACAGTGAAGGTTTCCTTGGGGTTTTTCTCAATTCTTCTTCTTTTATCTCATAGAAAAATGCCATCAGGCAAACAGAAAAACGCCTTAGTTTTGCATCATGGGAAATATCAAAATCGGCTATAGGATCTGGACATCTATCTTTTTTTTTTTTTTTTGAGACAGAGACTCATTATGTCCCCCTGAGTAGAGTGCAGTGTCATCGCAGCAACCTCAAACTCTTGGGCTTAAATGATTCTGAGCCTCCCAAGTAACAGGGACTATAGGCGCCTGGACATCTATCTTCTTCTCGTGTTCCAGAAACCTTTCAGGGATTCACTTGACAGAGAGAACTGATGCCTCAGTTACATCAGATTAGGATCTATCTCTATGTCCTTGATGAATAATATTAAAAATGTAAGTAGCTTCATGCATATTTCAAAGCATTATAAATATAGCAACTTAATTTCTTTTCTTTTTAATTTGAGGAGAGTTTGCAAGATCTTTCCAAAGAGGTGTCAAAAAGTCATTGTTAGTTTTTGGATCAAGTCTGAGCAAGACTCATCAGGAATGCAGACTCAGCCCAGGTGTTATTTCCATCACTTCAGTATCCCCCGTAAAAATGTGGATCCACAAACAAACCTATTACAACAGAGAGAATCCAAAGATAGGAGATTTTCAACCAATTTCTGAAAGACAGAAGCAAAGTGAAAGACTGTTGGCAGATGAAAAACAGCAGTGTAAAATATGCAAAGCAAGATGACAGGAAGGGAGAGCGTGTCTCTCAGGGCAGACTCCAGAGAGGTTTCAGACTCAGACTGGCCAAGTACAAAGAAGGACAAGGGGAAAAGAAGCATGATATGGAATAGTGCCTTCAGCCTGAAATCTCCCAAGGCAGCCCAGAGGTTACCCTGGCAAACACCTGGGAACTTCAAATAAATTTGCCAAAGTGCTATGGAAATGAGAGGTAAATGGTATGGTTTCTGGAACTCCAGGAAAGCCCTTCCCATTCTGCCTTTGTCCAAGGAGGCCCTGGTCTAAACGCCAGCTCCTCTCCTGCTCCTCTCCAAGTGAAGCCCTCCACTGACAAGCCTTTCCCAGCAGACTCATGGTAACAGTTTCTGCTCATTGAAAAGAGCTAGTGGGAAAACACCTCCACAGACAACGTCAGGGGAGAAACCCAGAGACCTCCCTTCAAATTCAACCAAGGCTTGATTCTTTGACGTGAACAAACAACTAAAGACCAAGCATATGAAGAAAAAAAGAAAAAAAAAAAAACTCCAAGAGAACAACGGAACAGACTCAGTAGTACATTTTTAAAACTTTTTTTGAATCAACTTCTGAGCATTCATGAAATATTTCTTGTGATTGCAGAATTTAATAAAAAGTTTCTATTCTCATATATTACTTATAGGCATAAATGAAGGTAACAGAAGAACCTTATCAAAAATTATGAGAAGAGGAAGAGAAAAAGAGTGTAGGTAAGCAAAATCCTATTCTTTTACACCTAAGTAAATAGATGATTCAGTGAATCAAATAATTATCAGAACAAATGAGTACATAAACTATATTAGTTTTCTCTGGAACATGGAATTGGAGATGCTACAGGTATACAGGGGACTCTTGCTTTTCTATTCTAATAAAAATTTCATGTTGTTCTTGCATATAAAATGATTTTAATTAAAAATATTAAAGCTGAAGATTAGTGGGAAAGAGAATTCATTCCTCTAATTGGTGGCTAGATTTCCAATGTTTAGATATCATGTGCCATAACTAATTGAATTAGTATCTCAGTTGGTGCAGATACATTCATCAGGTTGACTTCATAGTCCTGAAGCACAATGTAAAGGTCAGATCCATCTAACCAGAAAGTCCCTGTCAAAATCCCGCATGGATTGCCACAGAGTATTTAACAGTGGCCCAGTGTGGAGAATCGCCATCTTGGGCAGCCACTCATTGCAGACCACCAGACACGACCCCCCACTGCCTTTTCTCTGGGTTCTGTGAGAACTTTGCAGACCACCAGACACAACCCTTTGCAGACCACTGCCCTTTCTCTGGGTTCTGTGAGAACTATGAAGACCACAAGACACGACCCCCCACTGCCTTTTCTCTGGGTTCTGTCTGCCATGTCCCCAGTTCCTCCTACCTTTGCTCTTCCATGTCCTCATCCTTTCTTGACATAAAGTTGCGACCCCCTTTATTTTAACCTCATGTTCACCCTTGGGTTCTTTGAACATCCCACCTCTGGTTTAACAGCCCTATTCTAATTCCTACTTATTTCCCCGGACTTACGGTTTGGCTTTAGAGTTCATGATCCCAAATTGCTGGTATGACTCCACCAGCAATGAGACTGCCCTAGACCAGATCATTTTTTCAAGGCACCATACCGTCCAGAGGAAATTATAACAACATTCCCTGAGGTTCATGACTTGATACTTGTATTATAACTGTGGTGGTTATAAATCTGATATTTCAAATTGAGGAAGGACACAAGGACGGGAACTTGAGCAATTCAAATTCATAGCATTCATTATTCTCTAAAGGGTATTTCAAGGGCTCATCTCCATTTATACTATATTCTAAAAATACTTTCTCTAAAACCTACTGTTAAACATTTAAATTATAGTTCATTTTTTATAAGTTATCTAAATTAATGTTGTAAAAATACTATAATTTATCCTTCATCATATAATCCTGATCGTACATATTATGATGCACTTCAGAAATGTATTTTTTTGTTTACATTGAGCTTTGTACAACTGAGTATTCCAAACAAAAGAGACATTGAGATCATGGTAATATTTGGCAGTGCGTTTACTGAGAATGCCACAAAATAAAATTTCATTACATATCTTAATATTTTCCTGGTAATTGCCTTATATTGCTCAAAACACAAAACAGTAAACCACCTTCCTTTTTAATACCAAAAAACCCTGTGTAACTATTTATTAAATACACGTATTGATCTTTATGTAGCAGACTTAACAAAACTCGGTTGTTCTGTTTTATTTTTTTAAAGTACTTCCAAGGTTCACTGTAGTAAATGGGGCTCAGAGGAATTGGAGTGAGGATGATGCCTGCTGAATTACTTCTCTACACTTCACCACTTTCAATAACTTGAACAAGATTCATAGTCCCTCTGAGCCTCTTTTTCCTAAACATCTCAACAGGGGATGTACTAGTCCGAGTTTTTGTTGGCAAACAATAGAAACGAACTCAGGCTAACTTAGAAAAGGAAAGTTATTCGAAGACTATTGAACGGCTCAAAGCCTGAAGTGTGGCTGATAAAATGGTCAGAAACATAGGAACATTTTGCATAAGGCAACATCACTGGGGCTGCACTGTAGAAAACCATGTTCAGATAAAAATCCCACATCCTCGAATCATTCCCCAGACAGGAATACTGTGTTGGCCCCACTCTCCACCTACCCTGTGAATCCCTGAGAATAAAATAATAGCTTATATATATATATATATATGTAGTTTGTTTGTTTGTTTGTTTGTTGTTTTTGAACCCGCCACCTCCAGTATATGGGATCAGTGCCCTACCCTTATGAGCCACAGGCACTGCCCAATAACTAATATTTTTATAGCACTTACCACATGATTAGCACTTCTCTGAACCCCATATACATCATGATCCTACGCAAACTGTGAGGTTATTCATTTTTATCAATTAACCAATGAGGTTGTTAATTTCGACCAACTAACTAGTGAGGTACATATATCCTATGATAAGCCCCATTGCCCAGATTAGGAAACCTTCTCTGAGATTGCTCAGAGATGTCACTTGCCCAGCTGGTCAGTGGTGATGCTGGAATGCATACCTCTCTTTACATTAATTCATATCTTCTATGGCAATTCTTTTATCAACCTCACAGATTATCAGGATGCCCAGCACAGAATGTCTGATTAGTAATTATGTGAGAATGATTCCCCACAGGGCTTTCTGAAACAGAAATAACTGATCATCACATTTTATAATAGTTTGCTAAAGTATTTATACTTCAAAAATACAGGCTGGGTTCCTATATGGGGAGTGGGTACACCCTCTTCTCAGTGGAAGACACACTAGTGTCTGCAGATGAAAATTCCAGACAATGAGGAAACACAAGGACAAGGACAATACAATTAAGAAAGGCACGTGAGTCTAGAGCTTCCCAACCATTTCACATCAGAACACTCAGAGAAAATGATAGATGGTATTTGCCCAGCACCACAGTGAACCAGCCAGGCTCTCTGCAGGTGGGGCTGATCAGCCAGCCCCAGCCCCACCTGACTTTCCCTGGGAAGAGAGGGAATTGGTACCTCAGGACATCCACAAAGCAGTCACAGCAAAACATTGTGACTGATGAGTGCCACTGTCTGCCTTAGACGGTGCCTCAGACACCAATAATTAATACGTGTGATTTTGTTTTAATAAAATATTCTATGTCTTCTTTTTAAAAAATCCCCAAAAGATTACTAATCAGATTTTTCCAACCTTCTACTTGTCTCGTGTGCACAGATTTTCAGATTCATGCTTGCACTGTTTTTAAATTATATTATGTAACAGGCCTCAGATATGAACATGGAGGTTTAAAAACAAAAAGAAAGAAAGAACAGCTTAGTTAGCGCCGTGCACTGGGGGGTTTTCCCCTGTTGTGAAGTGTCTCCACCTGCCTCCCAGGGAACAGTATCATAGGCAATGTGGGAAATGCTGATTTCCATAAAACAGTTTTCTCTCCTTCTCTCCCTACCTCTGCACCCCACCATGCTAAGCTACTTATATTTCTGCAGATGTACTATGCATGCTTCACCCCTGCCCTTTGCACAGGCATCAAGCCAAGGGGATCCAGTTTCTAGTCAAGGACCTATAATCTGAACAGTGAAGGCAGGAATGGAGGCAATTCCCATCTTTTCTGGCCACCAGAGCTACCTGGAAAACTGTCACACGTGTGCACCTAACCCCTGAGACCCTGGTCCTCCCCGCCTCCCCCTGTTGGACATCTAAGGATCTTTATAATGGCAGGGCTTTTCCTATGACTGGATAAAGTAGGGACCAGGAAAATTAAGCCATAGGATAAAACTAATTTTAAGAGGATAAACTGCTCTTCATGAGACTATTGCATGCCAAAATCAGATTAGTTTATTAACAATGTAAAAGTAAAAAAAAAAAAAACCCTCAGCATCTTAAAAAGAAATCTCTTCCACTACTTAGGATATTTTTTAGGCAAATAACCTCTTTCAAAATCTTCTATTCATGAAAGACAGAATAAAAATCTCTCGGGTAAATAACTATTTTTTATTCTTAAGTACTTTTTACTAAGGAAGAGGGGAACATAGATCTATAATACGAAGTCGGCCATGTCCTGAGTCCTGAAATCACTGAAGCCTGCAAAGGAAAATGCAAGTGTGCTCCTCAGCACGAATCGCTGCCCGGGTACAGACTCAATGACTCTGCACCATGCAGATTAAATTAAGGTAAGATGTTTCTTTCCCAAAGTAAGAGAGGATTATTAATAATGCAACCCTTCTCTGCACAGGCCAGGTCTTCTAAGTACAGCTCCCATTAGTTCACTGTGCTTGCAGCATTTTGGATTTACATTTTAGCATGTGAACAGTTTCACACCTTTTAATAAATCCCAGGTGTAAATGCTTGGCAGAAGCCGTCCAGAGCTGCTAACCTGCTGTCACAGGTGATTCCATCAGTGGAAACCACATGACAATGACAGTCATGCGGGAGGCATCTGGGAAGTAAGTTCATCCTTCACCTGTAAGTGCCAGAAGGGGAAATGTCCACTTAGTATGAGAAAAACCACAACTAAACAATATCACTTTTGTGCACTGCTGTGGTGGCTTCTTTCCTAGTCACTTTACTTGGTAATTTCAGGAATTACACCTTTTTTTTTTTTTTTAATCACTGTTTTAGGAAGAAAAGGTATACTAATAATGGCAAAAAGAAAACCAGTCTCGGTTCTGGACCCACTTCTATTAAAATCTCTGAATCTTCCACTCCAAGTTCACCTGAATGGTCTTTAGTGCCATTCAAAATCCCACCTGCTGCAGGCCCAGCCTCTGCTGTGAGACTCCTCCCTCCAAAAGGGGCTGCTGTAGCTGGACACACCTCTCCCTGAGCTGGACGTTGATGCTCCTACTGGGGCCTCTGTCATAAATTAGGCGTAAACACCTCCTAGAAAAACTAGACTTTTTATCCAGCCATATTTTGTAAGGAATTACTTTCTAGCCCCCACTCCCCTGATCCTCTTGATTCAATACCAGGTAATCTAATGTAGCTGAAGGTGTTTGTTGTCAGAAAGAATTACATACCTTTTGAATGTGTAGGAACTAAATGGGCCCACCCACCACTTGGAGGGCCAATAGGACAAAATATATCATGTTGCACATACATATGGAGATAGTGATATTGAGTTAGAGTATGTGACTACGAAATCACGCCAGCAATTCCACAAACCTCATAAAAAAATCATTCCACTTTCTGTGTGTTTCTATAGATGTCTGTGGTCACGTATGTGGGGGCAGGATGTACACTGCCCTGTTCTCTCATTGTAAATGCTCCCTGGTGACGTCACCCATACTAACACTTCTGTTATCACTGATAAAAGGCAACTCACAGGTGTGTATCTCCAGCCCAAATAACTCCTCTGAGTTCTACCCTTGTTTATTAATTATTATTTCTTATTTATTCTCATTTATTCATTATTGTTATTATTTATTATTTATTCTTCTCAAACTCAACATGGCCAAGCTGAACAGACTGCCATCTTCCTGCCTCCCCTCCCATGGGGCAAGATGATATTACAGGGAACCTTGAGCCTCTTCAAGAGTTTTGCATCAAACCACCATCCACTGTGTATGGAACTAGAAGACAGAAACCTAAGAGTCACCCTTTTCCCACCTTCTCCTCCATTCTCCATATTCAGACTGTCACAAAGTACTCCATATTTAATCAGGTATTTTTTTTTCTGGTGTACATCAGCATCTCCAAGTCCTTTAACATCAAAACAATCCAAATCATATAGGATTCTAAATAAGATGTTTCACATCATGAGAGATCAACGTGGGAGCCCAAGTTGAAAATATAAAAAAGTAAAAATTACTCCACTTTCTAAACACACCACAAAGCATTTAGGAACAGGATACCTCCTCAGGGTTTATGAAGAAACATCCAGACCAGGTGGACATCCAGCCACCAGACATCATCTTACAACCTCCCTCCAGGCTACATGAGCAGATGACCCCAAGGAGGGAGAGGATTCAAGGAAAATAGTATACGTTAAGATTGGAGGAGAATGCGGAAGCTTTGGGATCTATTGGTCACCCCAACTGACACCACTGTTACCCCCAACAGGGTCAAGTGAAGGGGCTCCAAGAAAATGTTTTAAGCACATTGGAAGGTGGTTTCTCACGGGCTTCTCTTTTTCTGGCAGACCAGTTTATGTGCTACTGTGACTACATGAGTGAAGAGGAAATAAAGGACCAGAAAGAGAAGTCAGGATGAGCAAGTGAGTCTGGATGAGGCTGAGAGGGAGGATGGAGAAGAGTCTCACAGTGGAACATGACCCTGGTGTTTTAAATGGGCCCAGCATAACTGAACAGAATGATTAAATGGGCCATCGGTGTGGGTCTCTTCAGACCTCACTTAGCAATGGGGAAACAAGATCTGACCAGGTTTATCTAAAGGGAGAAAATAAAACTGCTCCTTTTCATGTTTATGCTAATGAAGTGTACACCACTTAATAAACTAGATAGAAGAGCTACCATCGTCCTTCAGCTAGACCATTCTATTAAATTACTACAGGACTGACTACTAGCCTCCGCTCTGGTCTCTCTCAAATGTCATTTTGAAAACACTAAAAAATAGAAACTAACTATGTCACCATCCCACCTTTAATGAAAAGCCTTACATTTTAAGTTCCAACATTTTTAAGACCAAACCAAAATGCTTTAACTTAATCTATGATCCCGCCTCATCCCAGCATCTCATGGCTCCGAGCTCTCCTCTTTTGCTGTTTTCTCCTGCCTCCTTTCAGGCGCTCCTCTTTGCCATGCGCTCTCTCATCCACAGACTTGCACATGTTCTTCTCCCCGGATTTGTCCTATGTTTTGGTGCTAATCATCCCTCTTAGCTCAAACCTCACTGCCAAGTCTTAGCTCAAGCCTCACCACCTCAGAGCACCCTTCTCTGTCTCTGCAACATCCTGGGATTAGAGGACCCCAGCACTGCGGGCCACTCCTACAGGTGCTTATCAGAGATGTAAGGTTATATTAATTTATGGGGCTATTGATTATGTGCTCCTCATCCTCTCCCAGCCCCCAACATTGAGCTCTGTGATAGGAGAAATCACGCCTGTTAGTACTTGCCTTTGTATTGCCACTGTCTAACACCATGTACGGCAGGTAGTACATAACAATGCAATGTTGGATAAATGAATTATAAACTTGATGCACTATGATCATAAAAATAATACCTATTAAATTTTAAATCCTGGATTTGATCAGTAGCTTTTCTTTAAGATGCCAGGGATCATCAATATTTCGTTTGGTGAAAGGCCATAAAAATTGAGAAGTTGGCATTGAAATCCAAGATCCAAACAAGATCTCCAGAGTTTTTGTTTTTGTTTTGGTGTTTGGCCTCTGGGTTTTAACATGAGTTATGTTGCTAGCATATTTAGGCAGTGGGGTCATCCGACAGGCAGCTGGAGTTTAATTCTACATGGACAGTGAGGAATGATCTGTCCTGTCATAGACACCTGGCTTGCTAAAAATTGTTTCTTATTTTACAACTAGAATTTTTTTTTCATTTTTGTGTGCTTCAAAATATTAAGGGGGTATAAATGTTTTTGTTACATGGATACCATGTATAACGCTTAAGTCGGACTTTCAGTGTGCCTGCCGCAGGACCATGTTCATTGTACCTGATAAGTAAATTTTATCCCCCATCTCCTACTGTCCCTCTTTGTTAGTTTCTAATGTCTTTTATATCTCATTGTACCCATGTGTACCTATAGTTTAGTTCCCACTTATTAGTAAGAATATGTGGTATTTGGGGTTTGTTTGTTTCGTTAACTGTGTTGTCTAAAAAAGTTGTTTTTCCATTCCTGAGATGCTCAGGATAATGGTCTCCAATTCCATCCAAGTTGCTGCAAAAGACATTATTTCATTCCTTTTTGTGGCTGAGTAGTATTCACACACACACACATACACACACCCATAAAGTGTGTGTACAATTTACTACGTTAAACTATTTTAAATTGCACACGAACTTTATGCTCCCCCTGTGTATCACATTTTCTTTATCCACTCATGAATTGACAACACTTATCTTGATTATCTTGCTTTCATATCTTTTCAATTATGAATTGTGCTGCGAGGAACATTTGAGTACCGGTATCTTTTTGATCAAATGATTCCTTTTCCTTGTAATCTGTATTCCCCAGGCTGCACAGAAGCTGCTCCCTCGATGTCCTCAGGTCTTCAGCATTTGAGTAAATCCACTAGGGAACAAATGGTAAAAGCAAAAGAAAACAGGCTTACTAATGAGGCCAAGATCTCAATACAAAGTAGAAGAGAAATTATGCCAGTAAAAGCACTACCACTGTGGGTACATAGGAGGTCCCCCGAAAATGCTAGAGAATTACCATAATGACGATGTATACATGAACTTGTTATTGGACAAGGAAGTATGATCATAAGCGAAATTCAGTTGCAATTTCCTTTGTGTTTAATCTTTAATACTACTTTTTTTTTTATTTTTTTGCCCAAGTTAATTTGTATTTTATATTCTTAATAGCAGAGTTGTTAAAAGGTCTACCTCACTGGAATATCTTTCGCACATTTTTAAGGAACAAATAGCACACTATATTATTAGAATTCAGAGACAGTATTAAACTGGTTTAATTCGTTTGATGCTTCTATCTGTATTTCTACCTTAGACATACAACAGCCAACTGGTGCCCAGCACCAGGCAATACATGGAAAGCTACTCAGATTTCTCCAAAATCTTTGGTTAATAGAAACTGTCATGGCTCAGTAATACTTTGCATGTCTGATACTGGAGCAATGTCAGTGCTGGATGAAATTATTCCTAGTATGAAATTGGCTGCTCACCTATGGGAATTGCATTTGAAAAATAGACTTATTTTGAAGGCTACTCTTAATGTGACTAAATAATTTTCAAATGGCTGCTCCAGGCTAGACAAATTTTTCTTTCTAGAAAGAATTTCACCATTTTTCCAACCCTAGAATGTCCTCCTTGTTCTACAAAATAGATCATAAACAAAAACATTAAAGTAAAAACCAAACCTTATATGTACATCAAAGGTTCAGCCTATGTCAAACAGTGACAAGCTTTAAAAAGAAAAGAAGGGGGAAAAGCCAGGATTTTTATATTATAAGTGCTCTAATCCCTTACTAGAAACTCTTTAATTTTTAACATGTGGTCTGAACATTGCAGGCACAGGAGTAACATACAATTAAAAACATATTTAAGGCAAGAGTTTCTCAAAGGCATATTTATGCAATCCTTTCTCTTAATCTAAAAACAGTGTATGCATTATGTAATTATTAACCACTATCATGGAAACCATGGCTTATTACAGCAATTATAAAAATTTGTTATTGATTTTTGTTGAGACTAGCAAAGTTAATAATTAGGATTTAGTTTAAATGAACATGGATTATTGCTTTCCAGTTTTTTTCTTGAATCTCTATGGCAAGCAATAGTGAAAAAATTACTATTCTACATTATTACTCATGATTCTCATATTTCATGACTTGATCAGTATCAGTTGTAAAAGGAAAATTTGTTTCTGTGGTTACTACTGTACCAAGTCATTAAGCAATGCAAGCAAAATGCTTAAGCTAAAAATGGCTCACTTCATTTTTATTGCCAATAGTCTACCACTGAAGCCTGTAAACTACCTGAACATTGTGGGAAGGCCTGGGAAGCAAGAGCAAGGTGGAAAAGCACTTGAGACCACTGTCCTTTGTATTAAAATGTAACGTTCATGACTCATTTCCAGGAAGCCACGCTCTCTGTTTCAATAATGGTGATGAGTTTGTCCTGAGTCATCTATGCTCTTGCCCAGATGTTTTGTGAGTAAGTGCTTAATTTTCAGCAAGTATGTTCCAGTAAAACAAACATATAGCAAAAGATATTTATATTAATTTATAAACGTTATGAAATTCAACAAAATATCAAATCACTATAATTGCTAAACCGTCTTCTATAAATATAGATTTAGTCCACACAATAATTGAAACCATCGATATTTTTTAGCACGAGTGACAAAAGACTTTCTCTCACTGACTTCCAGAAGCTTAGCGTGATCTCTTAATTCATCAGCAGCTTAACAGGGCAATTTCGTACTACCAGTCACTGGAGTCATGTTACTGCTATTCCCAAATCATTTAATTGTTCTTCCCTTTGTTTCATCAGAAGAGGAAGCAAGCAGCGTTTTTTTTTTTTTTTTTTGACCTGGTTGTATGCTTAGCCAGAGTGTGCACCATGGTGATGAAGCCTTCTAGACAGATTTAAGGCCTGGATCATGATCATGAGGACTTTTTTTTTTTTTTTTAACAAGTTTGCCATATGTTCTAACTAATAGAGTCAAGAGAGTAGGTTAATTTGAAAAAGAATCCCAAAAGTACAGTTCACATCCACAGTAGTCATACATAGTCTTGTAAATGCAAACTTTATAATTAAAACATTGCTTGAGAACAGAGACCCACCTTGCTTCATAATATGCAAGGGAGTATAAACAGAGGCAACAGAGTTCTTCACAGGGCTGGAGGCTTAAGAATAGAGAACACAAATCATCAGAAAAATGCAAATCAAAACCACCCTGAGATACCACCTAGCCCTAGTAAGATTATCCCACATCACAAAATCTCAAAGTCACAGGTGCTAGAGTGGATATGGAGAGAAGGGAACACTTTTGCACTGTTGGTGGAACTACAAACTATTACCTCTTTGGAAAGAAGTATGGAGAATCCTCAAAGAACTCAAATTAGATCTCCCATTTGGCCCTGCAATCCCACTAGTAGGCATCTACCCAGAAGAAAAAAAAAAATCATTTTATCATAAGGCCATTTACACTAGACTATTTATTACAGCTCAATTTACAATCGCCAAATTGTGGAAACAACCTAATGTCCACCAAGGAATGGATTAACAAACTGTGGTATGTTCATACCCAGAAATACTATTCAGCCACAAAAAGATGGAGACACATCTTTTATGTTTACCTGGATAGAGTTCAAACACATTCTTCTCAGTAAAGTATCATGAGAATGGAAAAGCAAATATCCAATGTACTCAATACTAATATGGAATCAGTAGATGATCAAATTCACACCTAGATAGGAGAAAAACTCATTTCAATTCAAGTTGGAGGGAGGTGGGATTTGGAGTGCTCCCACTGAATGAGTATAATGTAAGGGTGAACGGCATAAATGTAAGAAGGACTCTACCTAACAAATTCAAATATTATGATTTGGTTGTTTGTACCCTCACATTAACCTGAAATAAAAAAAAGAAATTATACCTTAATAAAACTATATAAAATAAATAAAATGTAAAGTTAAAAAAAAATAGAGAACACAGCCAGTGCTGTATATTTATGGGAGTCTGAATTATTAGGCAGGGTTAGGGCAGATAATTATTGAAGGACTTTCGCAACCAGAAAAGAGCTGGCTTTTTCCCAAAAAGTCACAGTGGGGAAACACCAGCTCCAGTTATCCCTCTCCAGATCTCACATCTAGTGACAAGACCTGTCAGAACTCTGGAAGGAGAAATTTTAAAACAAAAATAGACATCAAAAAACTAAGTGGAATGTTTCAGACATTAAGATGTTGCAGGAAGGCTTGTATAAATGTTAGCTTGTATAAATGTTAAAGACCATCTTCTAGAAGGCACCCTGGAATATGCAAGCACTTGATTTTTATTAAAATCGAGTTACAACAAAGAGTCCTTCTAAAAAGAGATTGTAAGAGACATAAATTCCACACTGTATATTAAATAAGTACATTGTACCCCATAAATTCATTATTGTACACAGTTATGATTTAATAAATAAATAAATGTCTATACAAAAAAAATCATGAAATCATAGTTAATTCTAGTGGTGGATTTATAATGACCTGCATGTCTCCCTGAGTTTTCAATATCATACCTTAGGACCAGGAAACTTAACTTTGAAAAGAAAGTTCAGTAGCATTGGTTACATTCACTATGTTTTGGAACCATCACCACTATCTCTTTCCAAAACTTGTCACCCCAGATAATACCAATTAAACGATAACTACTAATCCTCTCCTCTTTCCAGCACTTGGTAACCTTTAATCTACATCTTGATGACA
Organism: Galagoides demidoff; assembly: GCA_963574575.1. NCBI lineage: Eukaryota > Metazoa > Chordata > Mammalia > Primates > Galagidae > Galagoides > Galagoides demidoff. The sequence goes on from CAUYQV010064078.1 coordinate 21,656, forward strand.
GAAAGTTGCCTAATCTAGATATTTAATAAAAGTGGAGTGATAGGATATTTACCATTTTTACCTGGATTATTTCAGTTAGTACAATGTGCCCAAGCTTATGGCATGCATCAAAATTCCATGCCTTTTATGGCTGAATAATATTCCATCATATATGTGCACCATATTTTATTTATTCACTCATATATTGACAGCTGATGCAATTAAGATTGTCATACAAATACCTGTTTGGGTCTTTTTTTGAGTTATTTTGACTAAATGCCCAAGAATGGAATTGCTGTGTCTAACTTTCTGAGGAAGCACCAAGAGGGCAGCCCCATTTTACATTCTCATCAACAATGTACAAGGCTTTCAATTTTTCTACCTCCTTACCAACACTGGTTATTTTCCTTCTTTTTATTTACAACCATCCTGTGAAGTGATGGATCATTGTGATTTTTATTCCCTCGTTACCAATCCAATTTATTCATAAAAGCTATATTTAATTTTTTTTAAATGTGTTTCAGAATGTTCATTTCTGGCATTTTATTTTCTTAGGTGGCCTTCAAAATTTTATCTTTTCATATTAATATTTTTAAATGTATTTTGTAAATATGATAAATGCATAAGCATTTTTTCCATACATAATACATTCTAGAGCCAAAATTCAACAATGTCTTGGTGAAAACATAGTTTATATTCTTAAAAAGTACAAAAATGCATGGAGGATTTCAAACAAGAGTGATAATCGGAGAAGACACATTTAATGTCCAGATACTGTCAAACTCTTTAATAAAAGCTTCAATTTCTTACACAGCTGATTTAGGTAACATGTTACACTGTTCAAGTTCTATGAGAGATTATTTAAAAGATTATATAAAGGTTTTTTTCTCTTCTTCCATTTTTGTCTTCTTGACTAAAAGTATATGCCTATTTATAAAAAACATAGCTTCATTTTAAGATCTCTTAAGAATGTTATCTGATCCACACAACTTTGTCAGACACAAATGAAAATATTTGCCTGTCTTTAAACTTAGTTCTCTTTCCAACTGATGCCTGTGTTCATGTTCTTGTTTTATTTTTCTCAAAGTGTAAAAATTGGAATTTATTTCTTAGGTGCTATTGCGCATACAGCACAGAATTAATTATCATACTTTAAACATCAGCAAAGTGATTCTAAAAATACAGTATGTAGATAACTTCATAATTAACCTATAATTTAGGCATCTAGTGGTTTAAATGCATTAAATTCTGTCCTCGGTGTAGAGACATGCACGATACCAGGTACTAAGAGTAAGATAAAGCTTGCTCCAAATAATTTTTTGGAGTTTTTTTTTAATTTTTTGTTTTTCATAACTTATTCTCCATGAAAGTATGCATTAACTTGGTACTTTTTAATTTCCTAATTTGTACTAGCATAGGGAAACAAACAAGTAATGGCTAGATAGACTATTACACAGTCTAATAACTATGAAACACGTACTTCCCATTACTTAAACATTTCATTAAAAGTTTTAAAATAAAGAATATTGGAAGCTTTTCTGTTTTCTCGTTGTTTTTTTTTTAAATGAGAGTCACTTAGGAAAAAGATTGTGAATTTGAGTTTTTTCTCTTATCTGTTTCCAACAGCCACGCTCACCAACAAACCTCTCCCACTCAGAAGCATTGAAATAGACACACTGAAAATGCGAAAGGGTACATGTCTGTGATTGAACACAGGAGTGGGCTGCTTCACTTCCAGCTCCTTCTGGAGGAAAACAGGTACCAATACTGAAAAATACACTGAGAAAAGTTCCTTTCCCAAAACATGTGCTTACAATGTCCTTATAGTCATAATTCTCAGGTGGGGGGAATCTTTCCACAGCTCCAACTTTGAAAAAGAAGAGGATGGTTTTTACTTGCCAAGAACATAGTTTAAAACATTTTTGGTAGGTTGCAAACATCCATGGTACTTAAGCCCTTACTAATGCCCTTTACTAACAATTCTTTGAGCAAAAATAGGAGCAAATGGAGAGAACATTCACACAAAAACATAAATAAATAAATAAAATAGGCAGAAATCTGTGGTCTAAAAATCAAAACCTGGCAAGCATTTCACTCTGATCTGAGCTAGTCTCTGTTTTACTAATGAGGAGAAAATAGATCTTGACAGTGTGTGATCATCTTGACCCACTGGGTGGGATTAATTTTATTAACAATAATTTAAGAAACAAATGACAAAAATGTAGACTAGTGTCTGCCTTTGCTGATAAAAGAAATGGGTAAATCATATCTGAATCCCAGGGATGTAATTTACAAAACAGGATGAGGGAACATAATATTACTTTGTATCAACCCCTGAGGGTGTAGAGCACTCAGTAGATGCACCTCACGGTGCCCAGAGAACCGTCACACCTACTTTACCTGTATCACTCAGGAAAGGATGTGTCACTCGGGACCCTTTATTTCACCCTAGGACTCGAAATGTGATACTTTACTAAGAATCCACACCCTTACTAGGACTCCAAAGAGATATCCTGAGTTCATCTTTGTGGCCAGCTTCACCTACAGTGGCTACTTACTCACAATTCTAGATTTCTCAAGTCTTCGCCAGCTGTCTAACAATAATTTTGTCCAAATTCTTTCATTTCAAGTGAGCATAAACAACTCTCTTAACTCTTCAGTGAATGGTTAAAATAAGGCTGTGAATTTCAAAATTTTGTGGTTCTGATTCTCCAACAAAGTCAGTGATCTCAAAACTCAGAGAAGAATGGCCCCGGGAACACTAAACAAATGCCTAACAACTGTCCAGAATTGAATAAAACATTGTTTTCCCCCTGGATCTAGATCAGGAAAAAGATTATCCTAGATCTCTGTTTTTACTGAAAGTTCAATAAATAATAAACAACACAGGTCTTATGAAAATCACCATGATTCCTAAACTTATGACATCTTCCTGGTGGGACCTAGTGAGCAGGAAGTAGCATGTGTGTATCTTCAAAAATCTTGGTAAGAAATGGGCCTGCTGGAGGATAAATAAAAAAGTCCAGGAAAATTCAAGGATCGATAATCATAACAAATTTTTAGGTATCCAATGTTTGCAGTATTTCTTGTAGGCCCGAAGTGAAAGATACGTTCCTTTAACTTGTACCTCCTTTGGTTAAGAGAGAGTCACAACACTTGATGACCTCTTTGGACTTTGGAAAAAATGCATAGTGCATTTTGATGCCATGCATTTGCCAAGTAACCTCTTAGGCTGAGAATTTTTTTTTTTTTTTTTTTGAGACGGAGCCTTAAGCTATCCCCCTGGGTAGAGTGCCATGGCATCACAGCTCATAGCAACCTCCAACTCCTGGGCTCAAGCGAGTCTCCTGCCTCCTCCACCCAAGTAGCTGGGACCACAGGCACTCGCCACAACGCCTGGCCATTTTTTTTTTTTTCGGTTGCAGCCATCATTGTTGTTTGGCGGTGCCGGGCTGGGGATTCGAACCTGCCACCTTAGGTGTACGTGGCTGGCGCTCTAGCCAATTGAGCCACCGGCGCCAAGCCAGGCTGAGAGTTTTAAGAGGCATCAGAATAAGTAAAGACTAAAACTTGGTTCAGCAGGATTAGGCTTCAATGTAAGGAGCTATGCTAACTAGTCTCGATGAACTATTGGCCAGTAACCTAGGATGGCATGACAAACCACCTCAGGTCATAATAACTTGAAAGCAGAACAGTGGTGTATTTAACTCCCAAATCTAAAACTTGAGCAGGGCACTGTGGAAAACATTCATCTCCCACAATGTCTGGGCCTTAGCTGAAATAATTCAAATGATTGAGGGGGTGGAATCTCTCCATGTGGTTTCTCCGTATGGTTTATCCATATACTTGAGCTTCCTCACAGTATGGCCGCTCTGGGATACTTGAATTCCCCACATGAATGTTCAGGGATCAAAGCAGAAAAAGTAGAATCTGCCAGCTCTTCTTTGCAAGGCTCTGCTCAGATTTGGCTATGTAGTACATCTTCTATAATTTATTGGTAAAGTCAATAAAAACGTAGATTCAGGGGCAGAGTAATTAGAATACTTTTCAAGGGTGTAGTAAAAAAGAATATGCATCCATCTTTAACCTGTGATGGTGAATGGACCTGATATCACTCAAATTATCCGTGACTGAATAGATTTCTGGAGCAATTCTATAATAGGCCTTAAAGTGGAAATCTTAGTAGAAGCTGTGGACAAAGCCATGCCTTCCTTAACAAGTAGGTATCTCCTTTTTGAGAAACAGTTCTTGGCTTGCTGTTAAATTCTGGTATAGACTAAATATATAACTATGGACATGCAGTGATCAAGTGATCTGAGGGCCACATCATTAAGTGGGTGAAATGTGATCCACTAACTGAAGAGAGGCAAGCCTAGTAATCCTCCATTTCCAAGTGGAAAAGTTATGTACTTTATCAGACATAGGCAGGCCCTAAATAGTTAATAACATGGGTGGGGGTTCCCATTCCCGGATGCCTACCCTTTGCCCTATCACTGAGCGCTCAGGAAACACCTGCATCTCATTTAGAATTCCCTCTGACTAATTGAGAAGAAAAAAATCTCAAGTCTATTTTACAAGTGGTTCTTCAGGACGTGCAGGCATCTGGATATTGGATCATTAGGGCTCTACATTTTCCATTTATGGTGGTCCTGAAGGACAATAGGAGTGGGCACCCACATGGGAAGAAGTACAATATTCATTATGGTGTTATTAGGGTAAATGATTCTTACTTTTAAGGAGAAATGGATTCCTGGTGTATGATTAGAGATAAGATAAAGAGAAGTATGTGTGTTTTTCCGGGAATCTTGCTGGTTCCCTCTTAATATGCCTATAGGCAATTTAAAAGGCAAAAGAAATAATTCAGCAGCTTAATATAGGCAGGATCATCAGGAGTTCAAACCTCTCAGGAATAAATTTCCAGAGATCTGTCAGCTCAAAAAAGTGTCCAATAAAGGGGTTGGCTGAAAGCAAAGAAATATGAAATGCATCGTTGCGAAAGACATTATTGTATATCAAATATGACCTCATAAACAGCTGTAAAAACTATAATGATAACCAATATTCTTTCATTGCCCTGTTATGCCTTATTTTTATATGATCCCTTTTATTTCCCATTCTCCCTGTTACCTTTGATTTTATACGAGATGTGCAGATAATGATACCTCAGTGCAGAGATTACAGGATATCAAGATGCTGCTAAGTTTTGAACTAAAAAGAGAATGAATATAAAGCAGAAATTAATGCATGAACTGAGGAGACTTTGTGCCATCACTTTCAAATAAAAGATTTGTTTTTGTTTGTACCAGGAATGAATTCATTATGGTAGGCAGAAGCACTTTGAAGTTATGATGAGTTGATTTTGAACTTAAAATATCAGAAGATGGTTAGGATGCAATGTTGCCCAAAAGGGCAGGGCAGAGACTGGACACTGGCTCACTCAACCCCAGTTTCAGCCCAGCTGAGCCCACCTTCCTATGAGGCAGTGACTGGAAATAGAATTTGCACATTAACATACCAAAGGAAAAGAAACATTATTTTAACAGATGCGAAAAAGATCTTCTTGTAAAAACCAGCTTGTATTTATGATTCTTTAAAAGCTCTTAGCCAACAAGAAGTGAGTTAACTTCTTTAACCTAATAATTTGCCAACCAGAGCAGAAAAAAATCATACCTCATGTTTAAATAAATATAAATGCATATCGATTATGATTGATACTTGTCCAGACTTAACACAACAAATTGAGAAAAAAGAGATGAAAATATTTTAAAAACATAAAAATGTGTCATTTTGTTCCAATGACACATATTTGTCTTCAAGAAAATACTAGAAATGAAAACAATCAAGCACCATTTAAGATTTACTATATCAGTGCCCTTACTATATGAGTCACTTTACTGAGTTGTTTATCTGTCTTAGATAACTTAATAAGAATAAATTAACAAAATTGCATTCTTTATTAAAAGAATAGTTTCTTTAGAGAAAATAGTGTAATTATTTGATGTTCAGCAAGACATTTGATATGTGCTTAACATGCACAATAAAATAATGTTCCTATAAATGTTTTTAGTCAAAAAAGCAAAAAGTTTAGTTCCCCAAAGAAATAAATGGGTAAAAATACCCAATAATAACCAGATAGAAGGATAACACCTGTATGAGGAAGATTAGAACATACAATTAAAAGACATACATGGGCAAATGGCAAGATGCACAAATATCCTAGAAGAGAGGATTCAGCAGGACCCGAATTGCATTTCAGATACTGAACTATTTTAAATTTCACATGAACTCCATGGACACCAGTATCTGCATCAATGTGAACCAAAACAACATACCAATAAAATGTTTGTTAAAAATTGACAAGCTTGTTCTAAAATGCATATGAAAAAGTAATTATATAAAAATAACCAAGAAATTAAACAACCAAATGAGGAATCAAGATTTATTTTAAAACTATGGTAACTAAAGCATTTTATTATTCCACAGAGAGAGACAAATATATCAATGGAGATAATTTTGGAAACAAAAACCCAAAAATAACCTGCACATACGTGAAAACACAATATATAACAGAGGCAAAGTCACAAACTAAGTTAAATGGAAAAATAAAATATGATCCCAAGTGGATTAAATAAGCAAGTCTAAAAGACAAGCCAAATAGTTCAAAAACTCTTAGAAATATAATAACAGGAGAATATTTTGATGACATCAAAACAGAGAGGAATTTCTTAAACGGGATGTAGGAACACTTCAATCACAAAGAACATATGACAAAATTAACACATTCCGTATAACAAAGTAACTACAAATAAGGTAGGGATAGATATTTGAAATATATATAACATGCAATAAACGACTTTCCAGAATATGTAAAGAATTATTACCTCGATGACAAATCAGCCCCACAGCAGGATGTGCACAAGATCAACCGCTATGGAACAATAGCCTAAAAGTCATGGAAACTGAAAAGCCATTAATAGACCTAAGCCCCCAAAGGACAGGACTTGCCCTGAGAAGAAATCTGGGAAGATAAATCAGAAACAATTAGTGAAATCAGAGAAAATTCCTCACAGGCTCAGTGCTGTAGATGTTCCCCAACCTCTCAGGGATGAGGGGGAAGCCAGACTGGGCATGATGGTTCCAGCCTTCCCTGAAATCTCACAGAGATCCAGAAAATTGTCCCCTCCTGAAGAGTGCCTCTGCCCACTGGAACAACCGAGTTAAAAACAGGAAGGCACCACAGCAATCAAAGAGAGAGAATGAGTGAGAGACTTTTTGAGAAGTACAGAGAAAAGAAGTCCCAGAATGAACTTTGAGAGTAAAGACTTCTTAGCTCTTTTTGCCAACAAAAAAGGCAACTATGTGAGATGATGGACAAGTTCACCGCTATAACCATTTTACTGTTTGTATGTATCTCATATGAACATCATATTGTAAACCTTGAATTTACACAATAAAATTTACTTTTTACACAATAAAATTTACTTTTTAAAAATTCAGCACATACAGGAAAGTATTCATGATTATTAATGGATACTTTTTAAAATGAGTAAATGCAAGGCCTACTGCAGAAAGCACAGCCATGGGAGGCAGAAAAGCCTTTCTCAACCAGACATTACTTACAGAACAAACAAGTAGCCAGCAGAGAAAAGACATCTTTTTAATCCTTCCTGGCAAAAACAGAGAAAGAAATTTTTTAAATTATGCTCGTTTAAATATAGGGAAGAAAAAAATAATTTCTAGCAACATACAACATCAATATAATGAAAAGAGTAATAGGGCCTTAATCATTTTAAAACATAGAGAATTCACCAGAATAGATGAAAACTGTGACATATTCAATAACACGCCCAAAGCACAGGTAATGAAGGCAAAGTTGGACGAATGGACTCACTTCAAGCTAAAAAGCTTCTGCACAGCAAAGAAAACAATCAACACAAGGAAGAAACAATCAACAGAATGGGAGAAAATACTTGCAAACACAGGATGTTGGATGCCTCTTGCTGAGATCAGAGACTGGGGAAGCATCAGTATCTCTTAACAAAATATAAAATGATTCAGATATTTTTGCATTCATGCCATTTTATATAATTTCGTGTCTTTCAAAAGATTTTGTCAATGTTCTCTAAGCTGTCAAATTTATTATTAAAAGCCTTCATTATATTCCTCCTTTATCATTTTATTTCTGGAGATCTGAAATACTATTCCTGTTTTTCCTTTTAATTTTCTTATATTTCAATGATTAAGCCTTAATAGAAATTTGCCAATGTTATCGATAAATTTTAAAAATTTGTCTTGGATCTTGTTGGCTGTCTCTGCTTTGTCTCCTCTTCCCTGGATTTCCTCTCTAACCTCGTTATTTCCTTCTTGCTTTGGTTTATCTTTCTCTTCTTTTCCTAATATTTGAAGGTATAAGCTTGTTTCATTGATTTTACGTTATTTTTAATTTCTTTTTTTTTGAGACTGAGCCTCAAGCTCTCCCCTGGGTAGAGTGCCATGGCATCACAGCTCATAGCAACCTCCAACTCCTGGGTTCAAGGGAGTCTCCTGCTTCCGCCTCCCAAGTAGCTGGGACCACAGGTGCCCGCCACAACGCCTGGCTATTTTTTTTTGGTTGCAGCCATCATTGTCGTTTGGGGGGCCCGGGCTGGAGATTCTAACCCGCCACCTTAGGTGTACGTGGCTGGCGCCTTAGCCGATTGAGCCACAGGCGCCGAGCCTATTTTTAATTTCTAATAATTTTCTTGGCCTGATAATTCTTGACTATAACCACTAATTTTGTGGGGAAAAAGAAGAGATGGTGGGACTGAAAAGCAAAAACTGAACAGTTTCACAACACCTAGAACCTTAAGCACTGGATCAACGAGCTGACTCTGGACTCTGGCAAGATCGCTCAGAAATATAATATCTGAAATCAAAAATACATTAACTAAGCTTAACAGCCTTAAAGAACGCAGCAAGAAATAGAGCAGTAAACTTAAAAGACAGGTTGACTGACATAAGTTTCTCAAAATAAAGACAGAGGAAATAAAAGTGTTGAAGAAACTAAAAAATAAGACAATGTTAATTTTACAAACATAGAATTGAATTTGCAGAATAGCTGGGGAAATGCGGATTTAATAAAAAGAGTTAAATAACAGCATAAATCTCACAAATTTGGTGGTAACAATAACAGAGATACACGCTCAGTGAAACTCGAAGAAAAACACAAAGGAAGTGTCACAAAAGCCAGAGAGAAATATGTGAAGGGAGCCAGAGAATGTAAATACACTTCATCCAAAATGTAACCAAACAAAACCGGCATTCCTCATTTCTTGCATTAAGCAAACTAAGGCAAAAAATAGTGAAATGTAATTTTTAAGGCTGGGAGAAAAAAAAACCTGTCAACTAAAAATCTTTATGCAGAAGAGATAATCTTCGAGAAATGAGGATGAAATTCAAACATGTTTGTATACATTAAAGCAGATAGAAAGGGTTATTAGAAAGCTATACTATCAGAACTGTTTTAAGTCCGAGTGTTGCCTTTCTCAGAAAATCTAGGATTAAAGGATTGAATAACCCCAATGATAGTAAATATGACAGTAAAAATAAAGTTCAATGTGAGGTTTGGGGTGGGGAGCAAATGTCCAAACTGCAGCACTATCTGTGTCTCCTGCTTCTGGTGAGAAGAGGAAGGAGATTACTCTTGAATTGAAATTCAAAATATTTGCCTCACATAAAGACAGCAAGCCAATAATAGCCATCACACCTGAGTTAGGACTTTCCCCAAACTGCAATCTCAACCATCTCAAAGGATAAGAAGCAAATCGGTGACACAGTGAAATTATCTGTATCAATTAATTCCATTGTCACCATGAAGAAAATAGCTGCTGATTGATGACATGGAAAAATTACTTGTCACTTGGATGGAAGACCACAGAAGCACAGACTGCTTAGCCTTCGAACAGTCCAGGCCAGGCAGAAAGTTTCTCTGATATGCTAAAAGCACACTGATGAGTCTACATGTACATAATTGTGTATAACAAGTCATGGGTGGTTCCAATGCTTTGAAAGGAGCCATAAGTTTTATAGTGTGAAGGTCACTAATGAAGTAGCAAGGGACTATTCTCAAGGTACTAAAGCTTTTTAAAGAAAAGCTGAATAGGATACTTGTGGATGAGATATATTTTCCAGAACAAATATTTAATGTAGATGAAACAAGCTTGTTGTAGAAGCATATACTGGAACATGCATGCATTCATCAAGAGTTCAGGACAATCAAAGCCAGGATTAAACGTGTTCAAAGAGAGTTTAGCAATGCTTAGGGGTGGAAATGTTAAAATTAAATGCTTTGTTCAACTGCTACGTGGACAACTTTCAAGTATTTTAGAATTTCAGCAATATGCTTCTTGTTGATTATCATCTTAACAAGAAAGTCTGAAGGACGTCAGCATTGCTTGAAGACTGGTTTTTAACTATTCTAGTCCCCAGGAAATACTGTAGGCAAAACATCCTATTCAAGATGCTTCTGATCTTAGGCATCTAGAGCATCTCAGCAACTTGCATCCTGAGGTATAAATCTTGTATACACATATTTGCTAATGAGCACAACCTCATTTCTTTGACTAACAGACCTGAGTGCAGCATCTGCATTCAAAGCATTCAATTTATACCAGACATTTGGGCAGGCTGTTGAAGCAACTGAATTTGGCCAAATGTTCCCAGAGTTTTGAAAAGGTTGAGTGTACAACCTTTTGGCTTCTGTGTGCCACATTTGAAGAAGAAGAGCTGTCTTGGGTCACACCTTAAATACACAAACACTAATGAAGGCTGATACGAAGAAAAAAAAAAGGTCAGTCCATAATATTTGTGACATCCACCACAACAAACAAGCAAAAATGTCCTCACATAATGTGCATACAGCCCGTGGGCCGCAGGTTGGACACCCCTGAATGCTATCTGGAGCACTGCTGTAGCACAGTACGTCACACTGCAAGGTATGAATGGTATTCTGAGGACACACAGAAACACACTGGAAGAACCTGCTACTGATAAAATAGCAAGTAGGTTAGGTAAATTAAATACATTTTCACCTTATAATATTTTCATCTTAGAATGGGTTTACTGGGACACAATCCATTGTAAGTCAAGGAGTATCTCTATATATGTACATAGATTCTGTCACATTTGTCATCCTTTTAAAACTCTCATATGCAGTATAATAACAATAAAATAAATTCAATGTTTTCCACTTATGATTTTGCCAAAATATTTGCCATCATCTCTTGCTTAGATAGATTTTCAAATTTATCTGCATAAAGTTGTATGAAGAAATCTTCTGTGATTTGTGAAACTTTCTTCCTCTTTGGTGCCTATTTCCTCTATGTCATTCCTTGTTCTGAGTATTCATACTTTCTCCATTTTTATTTATTGTTTTTACTTATGGTTTATTTGCTTTATGGATTTTTATTAGATCTTTTAGTTTATTTGTTTTACATTTTTATTTATTCTGGCTTAAATATTTCTGCTTTAATCTGTAGTAATTCCTTCTTCCTCTTTTCTTCAGATGATTTTGTTGATTTTCTTTCTACTTGGGAGGCATAATTAGCATATTTTCTTTCAGTCTTTCTTAGGTCCAGGAATCCAACAAATTCCAACCACGTAAGTACTTGAATACATGGATACATTCATCAAGAGTTCAGGAAATCCACACTAAGGTGAAACTGCCAAGAATAAAAACAAAGAGAATACTTGAAAGATCTCAGAAAGAAAAAGTGGATAGATGGACAACTTGACTTCTCAGGAACAACAATGGAAATTGAAATACATTCAATTTCACACCTAAATATAACCTTCAAGAAATAAGTCAGGGGAAGGTTATAAGGATATCCATATTAGCAATGTTTTTAAGAGCCCAAACTTTGAATAACTGAAATGACTATTGATAGTGAAATAGGTAATAAATGGTGATATAGTCACATAATGGAATAGTAGGTAGTAATTGAAATAAACCACAGATCATGCATTAACATGATAAATTCAGTAAAAGAAAAGCAAATCACAAAAGAATATATGCTATTTAAATCTGTTCATATAAAGTGTGTACATAGCAAAACTATTCAAAATATTTTACAAAACCATATACATTGGTACATAGAATAATGCACTCTATGGATGCCCACACCAGTCTCCTGGAACCTCTGAGTATGTCACCTTACACAGCAAAAGAAATCTGAAAGAAGTGCTGAAGTTAAGGACCTTGACATGGGGAGAGTATCTAGGTGGGCCCAGTCCAATCATGTGGAACCTTAAAAGCAGAAAATTGTTTTCAGCTGTGGTCAGAGAGAGATGTGACTAAAGAAGAAGGGTGAACAAGATGGAAATTGCTGGTTTCAAAGATGAAACAGGACCAGGTGGCAAAGAATGTGGGTGCCTTTGGAGACTGGAAAGGCAAGGAAATAGATTGCTCTTTAGAGCCTCCAGAAGAAACACAGCCTGTGAACACTTTGGTTTTAGCTCAGTAAGATCCAGGTCAAACTCCAAATCTATAGAACTGTAAGACTGTATTTGTTTTGTTTTTGTTTTAGGCCACCAATTCCATGCTCATTCATTATAAGCAAAAAGTGATAGAAAACAAATACAATATGCATGTAGCACAATTATTTGTTTTTAATAGACAGGAATGAAAACAAATTGAGAATCAGAGAATGTGTTCAGGGATTTCTGGGGTACTGGGAAATGTTTTAATTCTCAAAAGGGTAAACACATAGTATATGGGTGTCCTTTTTATTAGTGTCATTTAACATGTTTGTATATTCTTTATTATGACTAATAAATTCTACATTGAAAAAATATATTTTTTTTATTGACCAGTAATAATAATAATGCAAAAAAATAACATTCACATTGTCAGATAAGAGTTTGTCTGTCATAGAATACTTCGACTCTGAGGTTCACTATGGAGTCATCAGTTAACTTCTCCTTCTTATTTTTTTTCCAAAGTCTCAAAAAATAGACAAATAATATTTATAAATAAAAATAGAAGATATTTTCAAAAAACATATCATGCCAAATCTTATAGACAATAGAAAAAGAAGAAATACTTCAAAATCATTCTACTTCATCTGGATATACCTGATATTAAAATTGGAAAAAATATATTATTATAAAGGGAAATTACAAACATATTTCACTTATAAATGAGGATGCAATATCCTA
>CAUYQV010064079.1:0-16467 GCA_963574575.1 Galagoides demidoff
CCCTCTCTCTGACTGGAACTGCTTGTTCCAAACTTAAAAATATAGGTATCATCTTTCACTTCTTTTCTTTCCATCCCTCCTTCTAGTCTACTACCTAATCCAATCATCCTTGCTTTAAGAATCAGTTCACCTATTCTCCACTCATACTGTCACTCGGCTACCCCAGGCCCCCATCTGCCTCCAGTCAGTGCCTCCACTCCTGCTGGGAACTGACTCCAGGTAACCACTCCCCCAAAGCTTCATGTCCCTACCCAGCTCTGGGCACTTCACCCTTTCTCCTCTTCCCGACTGTCCTCAGCAGTGACATGGGAAGCTGCATGGATGGAAAAAACTTAAGAAAGAAAGAAAAATATTATCCACCGTGCTTTGATCCCTGGACCCAGCATAGCTTGTTAGACATTTGCTAACTGGTCAACCATCTTGCCAGCACGTGCCTGGCTTCAGAGCATGAGGAGGATGGATTTTGAGGCTGTGGGTGGCTCTGAGCTACTGCCAAGGGGAAGGGCAAAAACCCTTCAGACCTCACCTCTGAGCTACTGTCAGCCCCGTCACCTTATCAGTAACAAAAAAAGAGTGTCTTTTCTCCAAAATTTTAGACTACCAACGTCAAACATTAAAACAGTACCAATGACTTTAGAATATTATTTGGGGATCCCAAAACAAAGGGCAGAAAACAAAGGAAGAGTTGACTATTACACACGAGTACACAAATGTAGGTAGTCACAGAGAAGGCAAAAGGAAAACAGGGGAGGCCAAACAAGACATTAAGTTTCAGATTCCTGGAACAAGTCCTTACCCTTCCAAGTCCTTGGATTACTCCAAAGAAGGGACGAGAGCCAGGGGCAAAGACACCTATAGTTTCTCCCAGGTCTCCTGTCCTCCCATCCCCAAATCCAATACTCACCCAGAGTGGGGCGGAGTGTCCTCTGTGGCAACCTGCTGCTCTCACTGTTTTTTCTCGGAGCCTTTCCTCCCATCATCAGAGACCGGAATGCCAACCAGCTCTCAAGCCAAGGCATTTTAATGAGGGAAAGATTTCAAAAAGATTATGGATGGGATTTTAAATGTCTATGGGAATAACACACAGAAAAGTCTTCATTGTAAAGGAGAAAATGCTTTAAAAAGTATCTTTAAATAAATCCTCAATAACAGAGACTTGGCAGGCCTGGGGCTGCTCCCCAGCCATCCCTGGGAGAGTGGAGCTTTTTATGGATTCCAGTCTAAGTGTTAGTGCTGACAGGAGCCCCTAATCTATAGTATTGTTCAGTACTTGTGAGAGTCTCATTAATTAGTAGCTGATGAGGTACAAAAGGAGTAAATTTTGTTTCCATTTAACGATGACCTTCATTTTAATTCCATTTCCTTTGTGAAAACCTAGAAATTATATGACAATCCCCAAACAGTAGAGTTTTTAAAAGCTCTTCTACTCAGGCAAATTGCTTTAATTTCTTGCTTCTTTGCTCAATGCAAAGCTATCGTGACCCTGATGTTCTTCTGGAAAAAGAAACTGACTGAAGAAAATTTAGGATTTTGGACGGTTGGGGATAGATAGGAAAGAAAAATGGAAGGTTCTGGTTTGCATTTGTGACAAAGAGCAAATCACATAAAAACTTTGAGGATGACAAAAATAAATTGTTGCCATCAAAACTAAAAGCACTTAATGCACCTAGGAAATCTGAAATAACCTGGAGATCAATGGCTGGCACAAAGTATCACTTAGTAAATTTCGGAGGGAAGGGAAGAGAAGGGAAGGGAAGGGGAGGGAGGGATGGGAAGGGAAGGGAAGGGGAGGGGAGGGGAGGGGAGGGAAAGGGAGGGGAGGGAAAGGGAGGGGAGAGGGAGGGCAGGAGGGAGGGAGAGAATTCTCTTGGTGTCCCCTTAATCTCAATCCATATTGGTACTTTCAATTGTAACATTTCTAAATGCAGTTAAGCAGTAGATTCAATACATTTCTGCTGCTAAAAAATATAGAACGATTAATTTTAAAAGCAGCCCTGGGCCACCCAGTGGGAAATAAGCTGTCAGTTGCATTCAGGGAATAAGCCAGAAGGTCCAAGGACGAGCTGAACAGGCAGCGGTCTGCTTTATCACCCCCTGACTTCTTAGATGGCAGAGCTCAGCATCAGGGGTGCTCCAACGAGGTGCCAACCCACTGAACCTACTGGGAAGCAAGTAGGCAGCTTTTTTGATACAGCCTTTTTTGATACTTTATTTTAATAAAGTAAAAAGAGTCCTGGTGTTTTCTTTTCTTTCTTTATTTATTTCCTCTTTTTAATACAAAGTAATCTTTGCCAAAGACACCTTTCAGCCTCAGGTCATCTTTGACCCTATCTTCAGAGCGGAGGGAGGGAGTCTGAGAGGTGTGTTGAAGATATCTGCTTCATACATGACTTGGAAGTTTCCAGAACAGAAAGTTAAATCATTAATATTTGAAGCCCAAGTCAAAGCATCCTGTGGTCCACAGCCCTCCACTCCCCTTGTTCACACACACACCCCTCTACAAACCTGCGGAATTACTGAATGAGTGAACGTTAGCTACAGTGAACTATAATTAGGCATAGGATTCACGTAATTGACTACACTTAGGTTTTACCCAAAGTGATATTTCTAGAGACAGATGGTGGGTTGAGGGAGAAGTCAGCTGGGCAGAAACAGGCATGATTCCTTAATTTTCTTGAAGACTTTATGTCTAAAACTTAGACTCATCAGCTTCCCAATGCTTCAGCTAAGAGGATCAAAGGTGCTCATGATGGGAATGGGTTAAGCACTCAGGCTGTCTTGGGGCCGTGGTGTCCCCACTTCACTGTAAGAGACAGGAACAGATGGGTGGCCATGATGATAGGGCTCCTGCAGAGGCAGCTCCCCACCAAGAACTGGAAGGAATAACCTGCATTTTGTTTTCATTCTAATACCATTCCTCATCTCTCTTAGTAATGGATCCAGAATAAGTCCAGAGAATTCCAGGAGAGATTACTCTTTTCTCCAACTTCCTTTTAGTTCTAGAAACCCCAAATGATCCCATTCACATCCCCATTTCCCCTCTTAGAATCAGTTTTACCCACCAAAGGAAATAAGAACAGTTGGCCTCCCTGCTGCCTGGCTCTGTTCAAAAGTTAAAGACTCATTTGCATTAACAAGCAAACATCATTGGAAAAAGTGAGAGGAATCTATCAATCATTCACACTCTAGTGTGAATTGCTAAAATTCAATTGCTTTCTTTCCTTACATCTATCTGAAACTTCTGGAGGAAGTTTCTCATAGATGAGCTCTGAGTGCACACCTTAGCTACTCTAAGTAAACAGCATGTGTGAACAGACATTATTAGAGATTATGGATGGAGTGTAGAGCCTACACATAATAAGGTTAGCAGAAATTCTATTTGCTAGAGCTATAGGAAACTAAAAATAAAAACATGAGCATATATGATACTTTTATAACTTCTTTCCTTGCATTACCTTATTTAATTTTTGCAATTCTGTAAGGTTGTCTTATCATTATCCCATTTTGTGTGGGAGAGGGAAAAAACTAAATATCTTGCCTAATAAGAAGGAGAACTGGAATTTGATAGCACATGACAAGATCCAAAGCTGGGTATCTTCTCACTATGGGAAAGGCATCCTTGCTTGGGTGTTTTAAGATATCTGCTACTACCACATCACAAATGTTGGTAAGTAACAGAGGTGTCCACAATGGCAGGAATACAGATACAAGAAATAAGAAAACTACAGGGTATCCCAAAAATCACCTCTAAAGTTGTCATACCTACTGAAAATGGGAAACTATTTACTAAGGGTACTAAATGTACTTTTATTTACAAAATATTCATTATAAACTCTTACAAAATTGGCCAACACATAGAAAATATTTTAGCTACAATTTCCCATTTTCCTTAGGTACGACAACTTTTGGGGCAACTTTTGGGGCACCCTTTAGAAGGGCGGTTCAACATAGGCACATCCTTTCACCTTCCTCTTCATACTTTTCTTGAAGCCTTTCCCAGTAAGCTCAATCTATCTTCATGACTCTACCTTCATCCGGACCATTTCAACAGCTTCTTGAGTTCACGGTTAAATTCTGTCTCAAAGCTATCCAGCATTGGCCTGGATGGTACAACTTGCCCTACTTTGATAAAATCACTTTTAAAAACTCATAGAACTAGCCAACAAGATGGTGCACAGCTGTAGTCCCAGCTAGTCGGGAGGCTGAGGTGGGATAATTACTTGAGCCCAGGAGTTCTTGACTAGCATAGGCAATACAGCAAGACCTCAAAAAAAAAAAAAAAAACACAAGCAAAAACAACCCATAAACTAGGAGGCTACATACCAAAAGGTGAGGCAGGGTGTGGAAGTGCACACCTGAATGATGTCCAGTTCTACTCCGTGCCCTTCTTCATGAAATAGGGTCCACCTTGAGTATTTCCAGGGGCAGGAACCTACATCAAGTACCCTGAAAGGTGACCATCATAAGAGCCAATAATTGTTAAGATCTCACAAAATCCTCAACAGCTCTATAAAGTAGAACATTCACCATTTTCAGGTGTAGAAACTGAAACGTGGACAGATTAAGTAATTTTCCCAAGATTTTCACCCAAGCAGCCTGAATACCCGAGTCTGGGTTCATAATCATACTACACTAGGAAACAATATCATGTGAGCTCATTCAGAAACCAGAAAGCTTTTATTCCAGGCAACATAAGACTTGGGGGTGTCTGGCAGTCCTGCCCGTGGAGCAGGAAACATTCAGATGGGGAAGTGGAGAGGGAGGGCCAAAGGGTAGAAGCTGTAGGCAGGTCTCCCCTGAATGTTGCTTTCAACTTTCTAAACACAGATGTGTCCGCACTGGTGAGGAAGCTTCTAGTTTCGGCTATAAAAACCATCCTCAAAGTATCTTAATCACAAAGGGGAAAAAAACTTTCCGTGTAACTAGAAATTGTGGGAGTGAACGGGCCTGGCGTAGATCAGGTGTCAAGATGATGTCACCAGCAATCTGTCCCTTCTCCCCCTCCTGACTCAGCTTCCCTATCTGTTTGCACTGTTCTCAGGCAGATCTCCCATTACAGGCAGACATGTCACCACTAGTTCTAAGCTTACATCATCCTTACAGTTGCTACTCCCTGTGAAAACTCACAGAAATTAGCAGTTAATTCTGCCTGTGGACATGGGGTTGAGAAATCTGTGTAGACTCTACAGACAGGGTGACATTGATGTGCATCTTGATAGGCAGGTGTTTTCCAGGCAAAGGAGAATGGGCTTTCCTGTATTTGAGGGACTTCTCCATACTGTCCAAACATCCTGGAGCATGTGGGAAGCCTGGAGAGATGAGGACAGCTGCCCAGTTCACTGAAAGCCGTTTTGACAAAAGACCAACATACACAATGGCCAATTTGCTAAAAATATCCATTCACCAAGTGTTCAATTTGTAATTTATCAAATTCATTGATTTATTTTTAAAAACCTCTTCTTTGACTATAGAAAGTTTACAGCAATCTGTACTAAATCAGTGGCCTTGGTGGAACAGCTTTTTGTTTGTTTCAAGAGCAAAATTTTAAGGGAAATCCAGTTTATTGAGACCTAAGATCATCTGGGGGTTCCATCTCGTTAGGATTCTACATATTTAATATTTAAAAAGTGTTTTTTAATCAGTAACCAAATGTCAATGTTTTGTGTAAGAATTTTTCAGTTTCTACTGATTTCTTTCAACCTTTTCTCACTCTTTTAAACATTTCACCACGTCTTCCCAGGCCTGGTTAATGACCTTCCTTTTGGGAGGAAGTTTTTACCTCTCTGCTCAAGACTCAATCCTAACACTTTAGACCTTACCGTTCAATGAGGTAGTCACTAGTCACATGTGGCCTTTTAAATTTAAATTAAATTAAACACAATAAAAGAGAATTAAAATTTTAGTTCCTCAGTCATATTAGCCACATTTCAAGAGATCAGACACAGGTTGAGAGCTAGTGGCTGTCATAATGGGCTGAGAACATTTCTGTGACAACAGACAGTTCCATCGGACAGCATTGCTTTAAACCAGCCTGATGACTCTGGGGCCTGCCTTTTCCCTGAGATTCTGGTGGGATTTGGGGGGTTTTTTGTTTGTTTGTTTTTTGTAAAACAGAGTCGTACTTTGTCAGCCTCGGTAGAGTGCTGTGGCGTCACAATTCACAGCAACCTCAAACTCTTGGGCTTAAACAATTCTCTTGGCTCAGCCTCCCAAGTATCTGGGACTACAGGCACCCACCACAACATCCGGCTATATTTTTGTTGTAGTTGTCATTATTGTTTAGCTGGCCCAGGCCAGGTTTGAATTTACCAGCCCCAGTCTAGCCGGCCAGCACCCTAACCACTTAGCTGTAGGGACCAAGCCCCTGAGATTCTGTTTTTGATGTTCCACAGCAGCTAAGGAGCCAGACTTAACTCCTGCCTCTAGTCTGGGCTCCCTAAGGACCCTGCTTGCCCAAGAAGGGAATTTAGAAAGCAAGCCCATAGCTGATCATGGTTTAAATTTTGCTCATTTTCTAGTCTAATAATAGAATGAATGGTTCTAATATTTTTAGGGCTTCTGTGCAAAATTTTCTAAGGAATGACCTGCCTTAATTAAATACAAATAAATGTTTTATTTTGCAATGTTCTTCTTCCTCAAATTCTACTGCCCTAGGGAGAAGGAGGGAGGGTGGGAAGAAAGAGAGGGGAGGGAAGGAGGGAGGGAAGGAGGGAAAGAGAGGGAGGAAGGGAAAGAGAGAGGGAGGGAGGGAATTGCAGTGAGAGAGAGAAAGAGATCCTCTTGTCAGCAAACTCCTTACTAAAAATATTAATTCCACTAAAAGCATCGAAAGGGCTTTTTTTCCCTTAGAATGGAAAAAAAAAAATACAGCTGCATAGCAAAATGCAAGGCTTGAATGAACATTTCAAGTTCTACCTGTCACAAGCCATTAGTTGAATTGCCTAAAGAAATCCCTTGACAAGTGTAAGTGCTGTTTTTATGTTAGAGAGCTTCATAATGTTGCCCACAAGAAGAAATTTCTCCACAAAAGCTCCTTCTGTTTAATAAAGTGATTTGTTCCAGTAACAGTGATAATAAAATTGCTGAATTGAAACAGGATTGTTCAATGAAGACCCGAATCCAATTTGCTGGACTAGTATGATTACACTTTTATCTCTGTGTTTACTCATTTGTAGAATTGCTACCAGTCTTTTGATACGCAATTAATAGGATTAATGGTTTTCAGGACCAGAAGGCGGTAACAGAGAACAGAACCCGTTCTTACGTGGCCCAGCAGCCACGTGCTGACCTATTTAGGCCTGTGCCCTTGTTGGCTGTGCTACTACAGAATGATAGTCACGGGTCTTCCCTTGTCTTTTTAAAGTGGGTTTCTTTTTCTAATGAAAATTATTTTGAATAGTTATTTTTATGTTAATATAGGTCCTTCCCGTCTCTGAGTTTCTCCAGCTGATGGTAGAGCCTCATTGGCCCAGGGAAAAAACACAAACTCAAGAATAGCAACATTAGTCTTCTACAATTAAACTTTTGGGGTGGTCTATCTTCTTCATCTAATAATTCTTATTATCATTCCATGGCTTTAATAAAAGAATGAAAAATTATGTCTTTTTTTTGAGACAGAGTCTCACTCCATCCAGCCTGGGTATAGCGCGATAGCATCATCACAGCTCACAGCAACCTCAGTCTTTTGAGCAAGTGATCCCCAGTCTCCTAAATAGCTGGGACTAGAGGTTCCAACTACAACGCCCAGCTAGTTTTTCTATTTTTAGTAGAGATGGCGTCTCCCTCTTGTTCCAGTTGGTCTCTGAACTTCTAAACTCAACCAATCTACCCTCCTGGGTCTCCTGGGGTTCTGGCATTACAGGCATGAGCCACTGCTCTTGTATTAGCTGGAAATTTTTGAAGCCTTGGGCATAATAATCATGTTTAAGTTATTTTTGTGGTAGTTCACATGTGCTTATAATTTTTTCTAATCGACATTGTCTTTGGGATGGTGCCATCTTAAGCCCTCTGGTATAATCTCATAGTACACAAAGTAAGATTATTAAATGCATACAGCATTTTTTGTGTAGAAGTGTTTGTTTTGTTTGTTGAGTTTGGGTTAGTAATGACTTAAGCCAATGCCTTGCAGTGGTTCTCAACCTTCCTAATGCCGTGGCCCTTTAACACAGTTCCTGTGGGTCACCACCCACAGGTTGAGAACCGCTGCTTTATAGGCTACCAGAGTATTTTAAGACCAGAACTTGATCATTTTTAGCAGACACTGGTATCTTTGCCTGGGTTCCAAGAAAACAGCATACAGCAAATCTCAGTGTTCATGTTCTATTAAGGGAATCTCAGGGAGGCCAGAGTGGGAGAAAAAATGAATCTAGGCAGGGAGAGGAGGATGTATATACAAGGTAGTCCGTCAACACAGCATGGCCGGCAGCTTAGTCATACTGGGTATTCTCAGAG
Source organism: Galagoides demidoff (assembly GCA_963574575.1). Classification (NCBI taxonomy): domain Eukaryota; kingdom Metazoa; phylum Chordata; class Mammalia; order Primates; family Galagidae; genus Galagoides; species Galagoides demidoff. The sequence goes on from CAUYQV010064079.1 coordinate 8,452, forward strand.
AAGCTACAGGAAACCTCTGTGTTCTAGAACATTCTGCCAGAGGGAAGGAGAACAAGCGAAGGTCTTTCATTAGGGTGTTAACTCACCTGTGTTTGCCAGTTGAGTTTACCAGTTGAGATGCATAAGCAACATCTACTATAACTAGCAATTCACTAGCTCTTCTTATTCTGAAGAGCTCTTTGGACAAATAAAGAGGAATGTTTTCCCCAGGACCTGGTCATGTGTGAAAATTAGCAAAACATTTACTGAATCTTCCAAAATGGCATTTCCTAAACAACTGTCTGTATTAAGTGGAATATTTATGTAATTGTAGCTGGGGATTGCCTGCTATAATTTTAACTGTGATCATGTGGTCAAGATATCCTCCCAACAAAAATACACAGATGACTGGGTTATTCACCCATGACCTCAGGGCTCTGAATGTCACAGAAACTACCAAGGGAAGTTGATTGAATGAATGATAGTGACTAGTCAACCAGTGAGGCCAATGCACCTACTTCATCAGCCACACCCTCACCCTGGCTCTGCCTAAGTTCACTGAAAATGATTAACATACCATGAACGTAACTTCACTTGAAAAGAATATTCTGGAGCATGATAGTAGCATTTCTATGCTCACATTTTAGTGGCAATAGAAGCAAATATTTTCCACCAGGCTTGAGTTCCCTCCCTACTCCCTTAGCAAGTTTGCTTAATGGACAATCTTGAATAGTAATTTTGGGATCAGAATATCAGTAGAAAAATATTTTTTATATACAGGTTGAATATTCCTTACTCAAAAGGCTTGGAACTAGAAGCATTTCAAAGTTTGGATTTTTTTGGATCCTGGAATATTTGTATGCATATAATGAGATATCTTTTGGATAGAACCCAAGTCTAAACACGGAATTCACTTATGTCTCCCATGCACCTGACACACATAGCCTGAAGGTATTTCTTTTAATTGTTTGGGATTTAGTGAGGGATTTATTAGGTTACACTGATTGCAGCTATTAGATAAAGTCCCTCTTGTAATTGTGACTTGCTGGAAAGATATGTGTCAGACACCATGACCCCTCATCCCCCTCCCTCCTGCCCTCTCCCTGATCCCTCATTCCCCACCCCACTCCTTGTATTAGATCATCTACTCACCTTCATATGGGAATAAAGTACATTGGATTCTTGCTTCTCCATTCTTGTGATGCTTTACTAAGAAGAATGTGTTCCACCTTCATCCAGGTTAGTACAAAAGATGTAAAGTCTCCATCTTTTTTAATTGCTGAGTAGTATTCCATGGTACACATATACCACAGTTTGTTAATCCACTCCTGGGTTGATGGGCATTTAGGTTGTTTCCACATTTTGGTGATTATAAATTGAGCTGCAATAAATAGTCTAGGGCAAATGTCCTTATGATAAAAGGATTTTTTTTTCTTCTGGATAGATGCTTGTTTTTGTATACAATATTATTAATTATTTTTGGCATGAAACAAATTTGTTTTTTTTTTTTCATGAAACAAAGTTTTGAGTGCATTTGACTGTGACCCATCACAAGAGATCAAGTGTGGAATGTTCCCCTGGTAGGATCATGTCAGCACTGGAGGATTTCAGATTTCAGGTGTCAGATTTTCAGATGAGGGATGCCCCACCTTATTAGAAACCTTTCTACAGAGTCCCTGTCAAGCCATCATCTGACTTCCATCAGCTGACGAACACTTCCAAAACACTTTCAGGGTAGAATAAAATGGTGAAGTCCTTTACTCCAACTCTGCCTAGGAAATATCACGTGGATATTGATAATTGTTTTCCATTCAAACTGATAGTATCTGCAAATCCTAATATTTAATAATACAAGCACCTTCTTTTCTATACCAGCACTCCTCACTCTGCATGGTAGTTTGAGACAATACAAAAGATCTTACAAGTTGAAACTGTGCAAAACCATCTTAATAGTAAAGAAGAAAAAGTGTAATTGTTCCATGACATAAAAAGTTTTGTCAAAATGTTAAAATCCTCTTCATGTGTTACAAACTTATAATGAAATGAAAAATAGTCAAACTAATATTTATTTATTACACTATAATGTAAAACATTAGACATATTAATGTGTTTTATTTCTTTGTAAAAAACTCATTATTTGCCCTTGTTCAGATGCGCTTGGGCATCTCTTTCATGCATTGGCAAATTATCACTTCTGAGTACAGAGCAGCTTTCAACAATTCCCAAGGGTAAATTCCCATCTTTTGTGATGTCAATGTTGTGAAATAGCTCCAAAAGTTCTTTTAATATGAAGTTTTTGCTAATGTCACTACATCTGGGACACGTTTGTCCTTTGCATTACGACCACATCCTCATTTATGTCAATGAGCTTGCTTTCACTAAGTTCCTCTGGCTGGACGTGAAAAATCTCTGGACCAGTAACAGAGACAACCTCCTCCCAGTCAGTTATTTCTTCCATAACGCCATTTAAGTTTGATTTGAATGTCACGTCCAGGATTATCACTTTTCACGTGTTTGCAACAATTTCATCTTTATTGGCCAGTTCCCTCTTTGCGGGACTGTCTCAAAAGAGGAACCTCCACTTTCAGAAGATAACACATGAATTGATCAGTCTCCCAAACTGTACCTCTGCCTCTCTGAGGGTGCCTTGTTCACCTTACATCTGACACCCAGAAAGGCGAGTGTGCACTAACTACTTGGTAAGTGAAAAAAATGAATACCCAGAGGCACCATGGCCATACACTTTGCTGAATAACAGACGCCCAGGGACAAATCACTGATACATGTTCAAAGAAGTGATGTGACTGGTCACTGATCGTAATGCACACCTGTTATTGACCTGGTGGTTAGTGGACTGAAGAGCTAGCATAATACTTTATGCAAATTATTCCCAATATGCCATCATGTCCCAAATTTAAACCATGTTGTTGGGGGGTGGGGGGCTGGTATTGTTTAAATAAACTGTGGTAATAGATTAAATAAATAAATACACAAACAAACCACAGTAGCTGAAACTTATTCATATCTGAACCTTGCAAAGTGAGGACTGCCTTTTTTGGATATCCAATGCTTCTGGATTTGGAGCCAGAAGGTAACTAACAAACACAGGATGAAAGGAATCTGCCACCACCTCGGCCAAGGGATACTCAAAGGAACAAAAGAACATATACGATTTCTTATACATACGATGTATATATGTGCACCCTCCAAGTACCATGCCTGAATTCTTGGGTCACAGTGGTTACCTGTATATGTTTTGGAATCTTATAGAACTGAATTTGAATGTTTGAATCTCTCACAAACTCAATTTCCTCATATGTAAAAGCCTATCCTCAAAGAATTGTTATGAGGATTAAGGGAGATAATATATATAATATTTCTGGTACGGTGCCTGGTGCATAGTAGGGTTCATTGACTAGTGGTGATGACAGTAGAGGTGATGATGGTGGCCATGCCATGGGGGTACGCTGATGGGTACCAGAAGAGGAATGGGATACTGAACTCTACACAAAAATGGAACTGGAGTACTAAATCAGAATCCTTGAGCCTCCCAGGTTATTATACCACAGATTTATAATGAACTCACAGAACACTGACTCCAAAAATCTAGAACTTTAAATAGGTTCTAATGCTTTTAGTTCAGAGAAAAATGAGCAAATAAGCTTTGACATCTATCCATGCCGAGTCATGATGCCAAAAAGCATTTATGTCTCCATTGTGGGCTTTGTCCAACATCCATTTACCAGGTCCTGGTTTGCAAATCCAATTGCTCTAGAATAGGAATTTGAATAGCAAAATTGGCAATATGTTCAGCTGGAGAAATTGGAGCTGCCAGCATGAGAGGACAAATGTAGAGAAAGAGTTCAGCTTACCCATTTCGAGAGCTTACTGTGAACAAACTGACTGTCATTAACCATTTGAGTGCCATGGTCACTTAGGAAACTGGAGGGGACCATATCCTAATTAGGACAGGTTAAATTTCTTTAGAGTGAAGTATATAAAAGACTAGCATCGGTCAAACAATTGAAAAGTCTTTGACCTTTACAATTGTAATTCCTAAACTATGTTCTATGGAATATCAGTATTCCTTGTGATCCTAATATATATATATTCCTTACAAAAAAGGGTGTATATATAGATTCCTCACAAAAAAGGGTGGGGAAGAAATTTGTGTCATTACAAACCTGGAATTTCACAATGTTCATCAGCATTCTAAAGACTTAGAATTTTTGTAATAAAAAATATAATTCTTCATTTTTGGTTAATCACATTTCCAAAATACATTGAGCCTGAAATACTTTTTTTAAAAATTTACTCTGTCCAAGAATACAGTGTTACATGTAACAGTTTGTGAAAGTCACACAGAAAGTATAAATTAACTAGGGGGTCACACTATTGCACAATTTATGTCTTGAAACAGAGGAGGTTTTAATAGTATGTCTGCACTATACCCTTGAATATCTGCACTTGGGGGAACTAAAGCTTAGGTGGCTTTCAGTATCATTCACAAAATGATCCCTAAGTTTGCCTGAAATGATTTATTCCTGACACAAGTTTTTTCTCCCTCCATTCCACTGCATTCCCCACAACACACCATGCTATATTCCTTCAGAACCACTTCTCTCAATAGGTAGACTTCCTTGCTCTGTCATCTTAACTGGTCCCCTAATTTGATTCATTAACAAGAAAACATCTTTCAACTCCTATGATGTACTCCTAGCTCTGTGTTGCAAAGAACACAAAAGGTACAGAAACTCTGGTCCTTGGCCTTGGAGTTTAGCCAGAGAAGCAAAACTAACAAATGTTTAAAAATGATTCACCCCCAAAATCCTTTCATCATAAGGACATTTGCACTAAACTGTTTACCGTAGCTCGATTTACAATCGAGTGGAAACAACCTAACTGCCCATCAACCTAGGAATGGATTAGCGAGCTGTGGAATACCATGGAATACTGTTCAGCCACTAAAAAAGAGGGAGACTTTACTTCTTTTGTATTAACCTGGATGGAGGTGGAACACATTCTTCTTAGTAAAGCATCGCAAGCATGGAGAAACGAGAATCCAATGTACTCAATTCTAATGTGAAGACAGTAGATGATCTAATACAAGGGGTGGGGTATAGGAATGAGGGATGGGGGAGAGGAGAGGGGGGTCACGTGTGGTGTATGGCACATCTCTTGGGGGTGGGACACAAGTATAAGAGGGACTTTTATCTATCAATTGCAATCAGTGTAACCTAATTCTTTGTACCCTCAATGAATCCCAAACAATAAAAATAAATAAATAAGGAAGTGGTCAATGTAGGGAGGTGGTCAGCTATGGAAGGTCTACTTGTATTTGGATTTGGGAAGATGTAAGGGAGAAGCAGGTATAGAAGTGGGATCAGAGTGGCACATTGGTGGTGTATGTGGGAAGAAATGGGATTGGCAAATACGGTGGGCTTCACAGAGTGAAAGACTCTGACTGCCAGATCAAGGAGTTGGATTCGTTTTGTAGGAGAAAGACATTACAGGCAATGTCATAGATTTGAGCCTGGTTGTGAAATATTCAAAGGAGCATTCTAGAAAGATTAATATTGGATTTCATATGGAGACATTAGAGACAGAAGAAAGAAACCAAAGGCCAGGATTGAAGTTGGAGCACTGTTGAAGCAATCCATGGGTTGAGGCTCTTGATAGGTGGGAATAAAACAAGAATAAAGAAGAAAACATAAATCCAAAAATCTGAAGGCATAAATAGAGGTTCTACGGTATTCCTATTTTTAGGTTAGCGGGAATAGATATGAATGTTAATAGAGCTCCTACTATATGCCAGGCTTTTAGATTAATCTAACTTAATTTCTGTATCAACACAAAGACATAGATATCATTACCACCATTCTTCTTGATCAAAATCATCACCGATTAGGTTCCTACCACACAGGACCCCGAAGACCACTCACCTGGTAAAGAACCCAACCCCCTGAAAAATACCAATGACTTCTGAATGGACGGCAGGGACCCTTATAAGTAAGACTTGTCAAGGCTCTTTAAGGCTTCAAAGATTCTCCCCTAGGACTGAGACCAAATAACCGTATTTCATGGTTTTTAATGCAAATGATTTTTCATATTTTAACATCTTGAACTTGGGATGCATCTTACAGTCAGAGCAGTGTCTGTTCCTCTGGTGAAGAAGGAATCCCTTCATGCATCCAGCTGCCCCTGGTATCTGTGTCTAGAGAGAAAGCAATGTCTTGCTTCATGGAAACTGTTAATTTTGTGCTACTGTTTTGGGGATGTTTTCCCATCATAGAGATTGCAAGCTGCATCCAAATGAATTAGTTCCTTAATGATTTTTTTTTTAAATTGCATTAGACGATTTAATTTCCAACCCACATTTTATCATCTTTAATTTATTGAATAGAAACAAGAAAATATGTTTCCTTTATCAGTGGGAATCATTCTGCAAATCTTAAATGTTATTTTTGGAAAAGTATTATGATTATTGTATCACCAGTTGTTTTTGTTACTTCTACAATGTGTTTCTTTACCATGGTTTGTTCCTATAATTAGTGAGAAGGTAGGCTTCTGTATTTAGATCTTCCTTCCCTACATAAAATAAAATTAGGACATTGCAGCCAAAACCAATCTAACCCCCCGAACTTCATTTCAAACAAAATGAGAAATAAATATTAGTAGCAATCCTCCACTCTGAGAAGTTTCAGACTTATAATGAGCCTGAGAGTAGCAGCTTGACACGTGTGCGTTTTACGACAGGTAGCCAACTCAGCTCTTCAGGTCTGTCAAGCTGCCAGTGTTTTTCCTTGGCATGACTTCAAGGGCCCTATGTGTCCAACCCAAGGCAGCCCCCTTCAGGATACATGAGCCAAGCTAACTGCATGCAAACCAAGCTGGGTCTTGGAATCAGTTTACATGGGCATGTTGTCAGAGAAGGATGTTTATGTGTGTGAGAGTCTTAAAGGGCTGAATAGAAAGATCAGAAGCAAGGTTAGGCAGAATGGGGCTGGGAAGAATTCCACATGTCCTTAGAGGACAGGCAGAGGATAAAAGGAGGTACAGTAGGGAGGCAAAAACAGAAGTGCATTCTTCACAGTCTGGCTGGCAAGCCCCGCAACAGTGCCATTCTTCAAACAAAACCCCTCTTGGCCTCAGATCCTCCACTGGTCATGCCAGCTCTATTGATTTACACAAAACCTTCAAGACTTTGATCAGCTACCAAAATGCAAACATTTTAAGCAATGCCCCAAAGAAGCTTGTTTAAAAACCAGTTGATGTGAAAGTTTAAAACAGTCCATTAGGAAGCTCACGTAGAACTATATATACACACATGCCCCTCCGTGCACAGGTCTCTGCACGTGAACATTTGTGATAGTCTATTAACAATGCCACATACTTATTACACAAACTCACTCCAAGTCCAAGGAAATGTCATGTACCAAGGTGAAGTCAAAAATATAAAATGAAACTCTCCTCTTACTGAATCTCACACTCACCCCTCCTCAAAGAGGGGAAAGGAAATCATACTCTCCCCGCCCATCAGACACCAAAAGCATGATTTATAGGTGTGTTTATTCAGACCACAAATCTTTGACAGAGCAGAATTTTAGGAGATTGAATTAATCACATAATATTAGAGGCCTCAAAATATCGAAATGATCACTTCCAACTTTTTACTTCTTTTCGAATGTTCAAATGCTTGTCAATCTGATAAATACCCAGTACCTTTTAGCAATTAAATGGTCGCTAAAAATAATACTTCAATACACATATGAAACGCCGGCCCCATGCTCCCTCCGATCTCACCCAAGCTGAGACACTGACTCAGTGAGCTCACATTAAAGAGAATCTGGAAAGATTTCTAAATATGAAATAGGCAGCCAAGAGGTTTAATGGTGTGGCTCCTGCACTTTAAAGAAATTACTAAATAATATTTGTCTGCCTTGAGTCATTTGGACTCGATTTCTGGACATGGTGAGTGTGAAGAGTTCCACTTTGTAAAAAGTATGCACTTCATCCATTCTAATAGAATAATAGCAC
>CAUYQV010064083.1:0-22792 GCA_963574575.1 Galagoides demidoff
CCTGTGGTCCCAGCTACTTGGGAGGCGGAGGCAGGAGACTCGCTTGAGCCCAGGAGTTGAAGGTTGCTATGAGCTGTGATGCCATGGCACTCTACCCAGGGGGATAGCTTGAGGCTCCATCTCAAAAAAAAAAAAAAAAAAAAAAAGAAAAGAAAATGTACAGTTGAGGTGACAAAAATTTAAACAAGTTAGATGTTTATATTTCAGAAGCATCTACACATCGCTTCTCGGCCTTTTGGCTAAGATCAAGTGCAGAAGCATCTACATCAGAAAAGAAATAGGTAAAAACCTTTTTTAATATTCATCATTTTTTTTTTTGCTTAAAACCTTTTAAACTCCTCTCCATATTAGCCCCAATGTATGAACTGCTCACGTAATACTCATAGTTGCACAATGCCATTGGCCCTTTGATCATTTGATGGCCTGTCTATGTGAGCCACTAGAATGTGTGTGAAGACCTTTGCCTTGTTCATCGCTGTTTAAAAATTTATGCACATATTACCACAGTGGAAGCTGCAATAATACTAAGTAATTACATTTAATTAAATTAAAAGATGAGGCATCTCTTGTCTCTGCATTGGTGTTAGAATACAGAGAGGTCTTAAAGTCTTAGACAAAAGAATAAAAAATGTAGGTCAAACACAAAAGGAAAAATATAAGTACTTCATTTTAGTATATAACAGATAAATGAGTATTTTATTTTTTATTTGTTCATTTACTTATCCTGAGTAAACAACAAATATTTAACATGTCATATTATTTACTATATATACAGGAATGAACAAAATAAATACAATTGTGGTTCTTAATGCTTATAGTCTAAAAACACAGATATACTTTATTTTTATTAACTAAATTATTTTTAAAATTAAAATTTGTTGCAAGTCTTAGGAAGGGGCATAAATAGTCCACTGATAAAAAGAAAAACAATGTGGGTTAACTAACTCAGGTTGTGGGTGTCAAGGACCAAGTTTTTAAGTTGGTAGTTTGAAGAATAAGGAACCAAATATGTATAGAATAAAAGAAAAGACAATTTCCAGCAAGAGGTAACAGGATAATTAATTCCCTGAAGGTCAAATCTAGTTAGACACTAGGAAGTGACAGGCTAGAGTAACTGAAGCACAGTGAGTGAGAGGAAACAGCATGAGATGAGGTTTGAAAGAAATGTAGGAGGCAGAAGATGTGAAAGTCTGGTAAGAGTCGGAGTTTAATTTTTAACGAAAGGGAAACCTTTGATGGGGTTCAGGCAGAGCACCATAATTCATTTTTATTTTTATTTTTAAAGAATTATTCTGATTATTCAAAAAAGTACACATTAAAAGTGAAAAGCAAAGACACACAAGTGAAATATGTGTATCATAGCACAAACATGTTCCTTTAATAATAGAGACGGGAACAGTAATGGCAGTACTATGTGAAATGGCTGAAGCTGAAAACTACCCAAATGTACATAACAAGTCCAGTGGGAAATAAGGTTTGTCATATGCATGTAATGGAATGTCATGTCAAAATGCAGAAGAATGAACTGAAGCTTCGTATGACAACATAAATGAAAGCAACAAGACACCAATGAGCATACACAGATTGATTCCCAGTTATACAAATTTTACAAAAAGACAAAACTGAACTGTGGGGTAAGCTGTACTGAAAATGATAGCCCTCAGTGGTTGGTGAGTGCAAAGAAACTCAAAGGGTGACAAGGAGTGTTTCTGAGTGCTGAATATTTTATTTCTTCATCTGTTTACTATGCATATGTTTAGTTTGTGAACATTAGTTTGAGTGCATCATGGATGTGTCCGGTGTGAAGATTCTTAAAACCTACAATTTGTATAATTTGTCCACTCAGTATGGAACTTTACAAAAGCTTTCTTTTGGGTAATGGGGGGATTCTTTACGTTTAAGATCACATCCTCAGCAAAAAGGGAGAGTTTGACCTCCTAGGCTTCCATTTGGATGCCCTTTATTTCCTGTCTTGCCTAATTGTATTGGCTAGAACTTCCAGCACAATGTTGAATAGTAATGGTGACAGAGGACAACCTTGTCTGGTTCCAGTTTGGAGAGGAAAAGCTTTCAGATTTACTCCATTCAGTAAAATATTAGCTGTGGGTTTGAATAGTTTCAGAAATGTGCCTTGTATGCCTATACTCTTCAGTGTTCTAATTAGAAAAGGATGCTGGATTTTATTGAATGCTTTTTCTGCATCTATTGAGAGGATCTTTGGTTTTACTTCTGTTGATATGGTGAATAACATTTATAGACTTGTGTATATTAAACCAAACTTGCATCCCTGGGATGAAACCTACTTGATCATGATGTATGATTTTTTTTTGATGATAAGCTATAATCTATTGGCTAAGATTTTGTTGAGAAGTTTTGCATTTATATTCATTAGTGTAATTGGTCTGAAATTCTCCTTTTTATTTGGGTCTTTTCCTGGTTTTGGTATCAGGGTGATGTTTGCTTCATAGAATGTGTTGGAGAAGATTCCTTCCACATCAATTTTTTGGAATAATTTATGGAGTACAGGAATAAGCTCTTCCTTGAGGGTTTGATAGAATTCTGGTGTGAAACCATCCAGCCCAGAGCATTTTTTGGTTGGGAGATTTTTTTATTGTTTCTTTAATCTCAGTACTTGAAATTGGCCTGTTCAGGAGCCCTATTTCTTCCTGGTTAAGTCTAGGGAGAGGGTATGATTCCAAATTTTGATCTATTTCTCTCACATTGTCAAATTTCAGAGCATAGAGTTTCTGGTAGTATTCAGAGATGATCTCTTGTATCTCTGTGGATTCAGTTGTTATTTCCCTTTTATCATTTCTGATTGAAGGTACTAGAGATTTTACTTTTTTATTTCTAGTTAGTCTGGACAAAGGTTTATCTATTTTATTCATTTTTTTCAGAAAACTAACTCCTTGTTTCATTAATTTTCTGAATGATTCTTTTGTTTTCAATTTCATTGATCTCTGATTTAATTTTGGATATTTCTTTTCTTCTGCTTGGTTTAGGCTTAGATTGTTCTTCATTTTCCAATTCCATAAGATTGCTTGTGAGTTTGTTGATGTGCTCTCTTTCTGTTTTTCGAATGTAGGCATCTAAAACGATAAATTTTCCTTTCAAAACTGCTTTTGCTGTGTCCAACAGGTTTTGGTAGCTTGTGTCTTCATTGTTGTTGTGCTCAAGGAAGTTTATGATATTCTCTTTTATTTCTTCCTGCACCCAACTGTCATTCAACAGAAGATTGTTTAATTTCCATGCCTTTGTGTGGGGTTGAAAGTTTTTTTTGGAGGTAAGTGCCACCTTTAATGCCTTGTGGTCTAAGAAGATACAAGGCAAAATTTTAATTCTTTTGATTCTGTTGAGGTTTGTTTTGTGTCTTAGGCTTATGATCAATTTTGGAGAATGTTCCATGGCGGGTCAGAAGAATGTATATTCTTTATCTTTGGGATGGAGTGCTCTATATATGTCTATCAAGCACAAAACTAAACAAATGGGACTTAATTAAACTGAAAAGCTTCTGTACAGCTAAGGAGACAATAACCAAAGCAAATAGACAAACTACACAATGGGAAAGGATATTTGCATATTTTGAATCAGACAAAAGCTTGATAACTAGAATCCATAGAGAAATCAAATTAATACACATGAAAAAAGCCAACAATTCCATATATCAATGGGCAAGAGACATATATAGAACTTTTTCTAAAGAAGACAGATGAATGGAGAACAAACATGAAAAAATGCTCATCATCTCTAATTATTAGAGAAATGCAAATCACAACCACCCTGAGATACCATCTAACCCCAGTGAGAATGGCCCACATCACAAAATCTCAAAACTGTAGTTGCTGGCATGGATGTGGAGAGAAGGGAACACTTTTACACTGCCGGTGGGACTGCAAACTAATACAACCTTTTTGGAAGGCAGTATGGAGAACCCTCAAAGAACTCAAGCTAGACCTCCCATTTGATCCTGCAATCCCATCACTGGGCATCTACCCAGAAGGAAAAAAAATCCTTTTATCATAAGGACACTTGCACTAAACTGTTTATTGCAGCTCAATTTGCAATTGCCAAAATGTGGAAACAGCCTAAATGCCCACCAACCCAGGAATGGATTAATAAGCTGTGGTATATGTACACCATGGAATACTATTCAGCCATTAAAAAAATGGAGACTTTATAGCCTTTATATTATTCTTAGTAAAGCATCACAAGAATGGAGAAACATGAATCCTATGTACTCAACTTTGATATGAGGACAATTAATGACAACGGAAAGGGGTGAGCAGAGAGAGGAAGAAGGAGGGAGGATTGGGGAAGGGATTAGCAGAGAGAGGGAAGGAGGGAGGGGGTAGGGTCTTGGTGTGTGCCATACCTTTTGGGGGCAAGACATGATTATAAGATGGATAATGAGGGGATTGTGAAATAGAGTGTAACAGACTTGATAACAGGGGATACCAGTGAGGAAGCCTTTCAAGTAATTTATGGGAATGTCTATGGTAGCTAGGGTTCAGCAAGAGTCAGAAAGATGGACATGATAGAATTATTTTTGAGGTAGATATGGAATTGGTTATGGGGGGATTAAGAAAGAAGAGTGTATCAAGTGCAATGAACCAGTTATCTTCTGCAACTGAGAGGTTGTGACATTTATTAAGTTAGTGAAAATTCTAAGAATCATAAGTTTTGAATGGGGACAGAGTATAGTGACACCAGAAGAAACCAAGAAGAAAGGACTCAAAGGTAGGAGGAGAAAAGTAGAGAGTGATACCTTAGAAGCTCAGTAGAATATTTCAAGAACAAAAGAAGTATGTATTATGATGTATTATATTATATTATATTATATTATGATGTAAGTATGATGTATTAAATGCTGCTGAAAAGTCTCATATAAGAGGAACAAGAACAAAAAAAAATGTCCATTATAGTTAGAAGAAATATGAAAGTTACTTGGGCATTTATTTGACAAGAATATCTTAAACAAAATTTTTTCAGAGTATACATCCATCATTTCAAAGTCTGTGCCAGCATTAGTTTATTTGGCAGCAAAGGATACAAACAGTTTTAAGATACTCAGGTATTCTTGTATCCTGACTGAACTTCTTAATAATGATTCTTTTATTTTCATAACTCTAATATTCTTTCCTGATTACCTTAGCTTCAGAATGCAAAGGGGAATTCCACTAAATAGACTGACTGAGTTTTATTAATTGGCAAGAAAATGTGCTTGACATTCAATGATCTCATATAGCCAATAATTTTTGTATTACTAAACTTCACTGTGAGGAGGTTATCTGCAATATATTTATATAATCTGTTTATCAATGCACAGCCACAGACCTGCACTGCAGTATCTCTCCATATCTTCAGATAAATGAGATAAGCATCAAAGCACTCAATTACAGGTAGACTTCAGTACATGTATTATCAGAATTATATAACACCACATCTAAAATGATTTCTAAATGTGAAAATAATGTTAAGAAAATTTGAAAACATATTCATAAGTAAAATACTTCTTAAAAATAATGTAATGTTATATATGGTACTTTTCAATTATATTGTACTATATAATTGTGTTATTATACTATAGATAAGACATAGTTATTTATAGGTAGACAGATTGTGAAGATGTGATTACTGAAAGAAGTATCTGCTTAGTAACTTAGATAAGATCCAATCAAATCTAAATATCATAGATTTGCGATAAAAATAATATTGCATATCCTTAATCAAAAATATATAAAGGCAGTTGTTCACCACAGGCAGTCCCTGAGTTACAAATAACTCACTGATGTATAAATCTCACTTTCAAATGGAGGCTATCACAGGTAATAGGTAAATGTACCTGTTCTAATTTACATCCAAGTTCAACTTCAGAATAAACCTACAGAACCACCTTATTCTTGACCCAGGAAGTACCTGTATTTAGAGAATAAAAAATCATTTGATGAAATTAAAGGCCAAATGAAGAATATACGAGATCAATTCTTTAATGCATTCTCTTTTAAATGTTGGGAAATGGCTGGGTGCCTGTTTCTCAGTGGTTAAGGTGTTGGCCACATGTCCTGGGGCTTGTGGGTGCAAACCCAGCCCAGGTGTGCAAAACAAAACAAATAGCCAGGCATTGTGGCAAGCACTTGTGGTCTCTGCTACTGGGGAGGCTGAGGCAAGAGAAGTGCTTGAGCCCAAGAGTTTGAGGTTGCTGTGAGATATGACTCCACAGCACTCTACCAAGGGTGACATAGTGATACTATTTATAAAAAAAAAAAAAAAAAAAAAAAAGAAAGAAAGAAAGGAAAAAATGGGAAAAGTGTAAAATGAGTAAAGAAAATGGAGAGTTGTAATAAATATTTTGTGTTAAAGGATATGGTTTTTCCATTTAAATCTCTTTTATGCATTAAGGTTTTATTTATACAAAAACTCCCTTCCTGGTCAAATAGGAGAACTTAATTCAAATAGGGAGAGAAGAATCCAGGTTTGATTCAGTATTGCATGACTAAGTGGTATAAACCCCTAGAGATGGCGTGTAACTAGAGATGGATTTTGGCATAACTTTGTCAGCGTTTGGATTTTAATCCAGACATTTCTGCTAACCAGGCTTTTGTAACTCCTTTTTGTCAAGTGAGGGCTGCCTTAGTTATTTGCTGAAGCCCCTTGCAAGCTAGAATTCCACACGTACAATTTACTGTAGTGTCTTCTCACTCTTTCCATGTCACAATAATGTGGAGTATTAGAAAAGTTTTTTTTAAGTGTATATAAGTGAGTTATTTATTTATTTATTTGTAGTTTTGGTCACAGCTGGGATTGAACCCGCCCCTTCCAGCATATGGGTCTGGCGCCCTACTCCTTTGAGCCACAGGTGTCCTCCCAAGTTTATTTTTTAATTATTTCTTTTTTTATTAAGTCGAATAGACATAGATCATGAATACATTCATACATATGTGGGTGATAGAGAACCAGTAGAAATATTCTTAGTAGAATGTTAGTAAAAGTTGGTTTTACTTCTAGCTTTATTACTATAAGGTCTATGAACTTGGGCAAATCTCTTAATCTTCGAGCCTAGTTTTCTAGGCTCTTTTCTTTAAAAAGAGGATGTTAGGCTAAATGCTTTATGAATTTCCAGGGTCATAGAGTTTCATATTTCTACACTGTTGACTTATTTTATCATGCTGTTGCTCGGGAATATGACTAACCCTTTTGAAGCTACTAATTTTATATCAAACTTTAAAGTCCATAATTGTTACCTTCAGAAAATATTATTTGACAAAAAGTATGTCCAAATTAATTTCATACAAACACTTTTTAATAGGAAAAACATATGTTTTTATGAAAATAATATAGAGACAGGTTATATATTAGCAATATCTAGCTACAAGATTTGGATCAAGATGTAAATGCATCTGACATCCCATTCAAATCCACATAACTGCCATTCAAATCAAGACGATTGCCAGAGAAGGTAATTTTTCATGACTTCTGTGAGTTGGTTTGGATGGATATAGTTCAACGAGAAATAAGCCTCTGCATTATATATACAATGATGTCAAGTAGTTACTTGTAAACATGATATTCATATTTAAGCAGTTTTATTCAAAATTTTAAAGCAGAAAATACAAGAAAAATTTGTCATTATACAGAGAAATGGCTTTTCTGTATGCTTAATAGGAATTGGTTCTCTTCTGTAATTATACCTACTCACTCAATAATATTTGTTGAATTAATGGATAATAAAACTATTGGGGCAATTAAATTTCCATTTGTATGATTAAAGACCTAGGTATACAGGAACATGAAAATTCAAATGACAATTTCTAAATGAAAATAAATTCAAAAAAGTATTTATTAAATAATACATCAATGATAAGTGGTGCTAAGTTTATACCAAATAGTGGTGCTATTAGTATAATGGACTTTGCCATAGTCAAAGCAAAAATTACACTGGAAAAAAGTTAAATGTACAAAGGAACTTTCTTTAAGGCTGTTATAATGGTGAAGAAAAGGCATATCTGAGTCCAAGCTCAAGTTTTCTAAAACAAAGGGCTTAATGTTTTTAACAGCTAAAGTCGGGGATCATAGGCTATCTCTGTTTGCTAACAGAGGAGGTCATGACTTCTCTGATAGGTTTGGGTGGATATAGGTAATGAGAAGCATGCCTTTGCTTTGTACATACAATGATATCAAGTAGTTATTATAAACATTATACTCATATTTAAGCAGTTTTGTCAAACTCCTAAACTTTGCTCAAACAAAATAAAGTGTCACGTATCTTTGTAATAGGAAGTACCGTTACAACTAAAAGCAAATCTCTTGCAAAAGGGATTCTGTGAGGCTTCTATCCACCCACAGAAGTGAAAGATAGAGATACAGTCTTCACTGATAATTGCATCTCAAGGGTCCGTCTCCAATCCTTGAGAATGTCATTCCTGGATTGTAAAAGTACCCTGAATGGTCCAAGACCAGAAATTCACTAATCCATTACAAAGAAGAGAGGGTCATGGATACTCTTCTCATGGTATCTCATCACTTAAATGCTATGTTGTGAAATTAATAACAGTTAAATACTAAAGCTACTGAAACTATTGGATCAAAGCACCATGTATTGGACATGATTCACAGCGTATGTACAGCCTTCTGGAGAGTTCTGCCCCAGCTTTGCAAGTTGGTGGGAATGACCTGGAACTATAAATCAGTCTTCAAAAGGCTGTTTTACTATTCTATCATGTCAGCTGTTTTAGGATGGTAGAAAACACAGTAAGACAATGAATTCCATGAACATGGAACCCTAGCCACATTTATTTGGTTATAAAGTGAATTCCTTGTTCAGAGCAATGCTGTGGGGGGCTATAATGACAGTGGATGAGACTTTCTATAAGTCCATGGGCAATAGTTTTGGCAAAAACATTTCATTCTGTGAATGCAAAACCATTTCAGACTAAATATATATTCCAGTAAGAGTAAATTCTTGCCCTTTCTATGCTGGAAACAATGCAATATAATTAACCTGCCTCCAGGTACCTGGTTGATCATTCTGCGGAATGGTGCCCTCTCAGGTGCTCTGTTTGCTGACCCCACTCAAATAGTAGCTTTTTAGGTTACTCAGTAAATAGGCCACAGTTATATGCCTGAATGAGAAATGCTGAATATTGAATTATGAAATAGGCTCTGAAGACATTGTGACTCTTTCTTGGTAAGAGAGGACCCAGATGTAACTTCTCCTTCATCTTAGAGGAGGTGTGCTTCCACTGGACCTATTACGTCAATGGAGGTAGAAGGTCCATGGATTTTAGTAGACTTTCTTTCCCATCCTCTGGAATATAAATGTACTCCTAGTAAGTCTAGAGTATTTGTTAGTTCTTGTTCACTGGATGCAAACAACATGATCACATCAATATAATGAACCAGTGAGATCTCTGTAGGAGGGAAATATAATCAGGATTCATGTGAATTAAATTATGAGATAGAGTTGGAGAATTGATATAATCCAAGGTAGGAGAACAGTGAAGATGTATTGATGGCCTTGCCATCTGAAAGCAAACTGGTTCTGGTGGGACTTATGGACAGGTATATAGAAAAAGGCATTTTTTCCAGGTCTATAGCTGTACAACACATACCAAGGAATACATTAATTTGTTCCAGCAGTGAAGTTACATCTTGTACAGCCACTGCAATTGGAGTCACCACAAAGTATTTCATGAAATACTAAATTCCTTGGCACACAGTGCTCTAAAAGTGCAAAATTCAGCATATCTCATTCCTGATAGCTTTACTAACTGCCTGATATGTAATTTTATGTCATGTATTATCAGACATAAACTAACATTATTTTTAGCTCATCTTGGAAACTTAACCATTAGCGACACTCCAGAACCTGTCCTTAGTACCTCTTGCAAAACCAAATTGATCAATAAATAAATAGTTTTACATCATCATGCTTTATTCAGCATGTTCACTTCACTTCTTGGCTACATTTGCAATCTCCCCCCTGCCCTCAGAATACAGCATTCTCTCTTTATCCGTGTCAAGCATATACGGTCTATTCTTTTCCCCTAGATTTCTTAAATCAGGAGAATGAAACAGGTGTTTGTTGTGGTCTTTCATGGCATATCAGAGCACTACTCTCCTTCTTTCTAAAAGAAGAGCAGATACTTTTATATTAATAGTTTGTGATACTGGTTTATATTACATTGTTTTCATCATTGTCATTGTTTAACCTACTTTTTCTCATTCATCTGGTTTCTGACTCATTTTCTGTCTCTTTTTGCAACACTCTTCTGACATAATTCTAATTTGTAAACTTAATATGAGTATCAAGAAAGAAAGTTCCCCACCCCTAGAAATACAATATATTGACTTCAAAACATTTCCCTTAACTGCATATCAAACACCTACTTACTTAGTCCCACTCTAGATTTTCACTTTCAAATGAAGGAATTGATCAATGCAAGGTGACTCGTAAGACTGAGCTAAACTTTTAATCTTACTTAAAATGGAATTTTTTTCATAATTCACTTTCTAATATCCAGAACTCTCCCTTTCCCTTCCTTCCTTTTTTCTTTTCTTCTCTCTTCTCTTCTCCATTCCTTTTATCTTCTCTTCTTACATACTTTTCCTCCCTTTCCAGGTAGGTGTCTTGACCGCAAAGCATTCAATGCCACTTGAATGTATCAGCATACCTTTAGCACATGTTGTCAAACATAAATTATAGCCTGGATAATAACTTTACTTTCATATTTCCTAGGAGACTCATTTGCTTTTTTACCCCTGAAGTGACCACTTTGCATCATTACCTTTATCATGGACACAAAACCCCGTATTATCACTTGCAGTCAGTAACCTTTATATTCACACCCATGTTTAAAGATTGCCAGATCAGAGCCCATTCTCCAACACAATACTGAGAAGAAAGTTACATCAATGTTTCCATCCAACTTCAAAGGTACAAGTTTAACTTTTGCCTTTAATCTCATCTGATCTCAACTATTTAAGAATATTCCTCCTTTATGTATCTTCACAGTAGCAGATGTCATCAATTTACTCCCCCACACATTCTTGAAAGAGATGTTTATAAGATCAAAACTCTCACTACAACTTATATTAATTCTGAACATACTACAAATTTGTTTTAGTTCCTAACATGCCACTGATAATCGCACTTTCCTGAGCCCTCTCTTCCTTTCCTGTAGTAAAGTCATGGACATATTTCTGTTATTTTAAGTTTCCATCATTGATTCCTTAATATTACACTTGGTTTCTGCTCTTATCTCTCATGGCAATCCAAATTTTATTCCTTGTTTTCTCTTCCGCTATACAACTCTAAATATAAACTTCTCTGATTTAGACCTGTGATCTTGTTCTTAACCACATCCCCAGAATGGCGTTATTATTTTTACTGCTTTTTATTATCTCCATTTGAAAGCTGTGATTTCTGAGCTCAGGGACTTGATTTGAATTTAGATTCATATTTCCAACTATAATACATTATTAATATATCCTCTTTCTGGTTTTACTGACTTGTCCACATTACAATATTCATCAGGAACTCTAATATCACACCTTTTATGTGTGCACATGCACACATAGACTTTTCAGCTATTACAGTTCAATTCTTAGTGACAGTACACTCCAGTTGCTAAATTAATACATGAATGTATTGATCTTTCCTCCAAATAAGCTCTGCAATATCATATTATTTAAAAATTAATGAGATAAATATTAACACAAGTCTCCATTTTTACTGATTACCCAGTGTTAGTTCCTGAATTAGAGTACCTGAGCTCTCATATCCACCTGCTCTATTTCTCTCTCAAAACAACAGCTGGACTAAACTTTTAAAAACACATATGAGGGCTGTGCCAATGGCTCAAAGGAGTAGGGTGCCGGCCCCATATGCCAGATGTGGTGGGTTCAAACCCAGCCTCAGCCAAAAACTGCAAAAAAAATGAGATATTGAAATTCTCTCGATATGAAAAAGACAAATGTAAATCTTCAACAAATTATTTTTATACTTTGATAGAGTAAATAAAGCATACCCAAAATACTTAGTACACAGAGGATGCTGCCTGTCAGTGAACATCATCTTGGCACATTCCACTTTATGACATATCCTATATTTCAAAAATTAGCTTTATATGTTTTTTCCAATCCCTTATACAACTACTTAAAAATGTGTTGAATTCATCTCTTGTATCTGACTAAAACTATGGTCTATCAAACAACAAGAAAACATATTTTAATATTTGAAGGATGTTTCTAACAATAATGCTTGCCAAAAAATAATATAATTAATCATGGCAATATGTAGTAATTTATCACTTAAGAAGCAAAACTATTATATTTCTCAGAATTCTTAATAAATTGTGTGTAAATGAGTTGAAAAATTATCATTTCAATCAAATTATTGTTGAATAAATATTTTTCTCAAATTTAAATGTCAAAACCTGTATGGTTTCCAAAAACTGGCTAAAAATACAGGAGCAATTTTTAGTACCCAAATTTGTATAAAATAAATTAAAATATATGCACATCAAAGAAAACTAGAAACATAATGTGGATAGAAGTATTAGTATTAATATGCATAATCTTGTGGATGTAAATCACTGCAAATGTGTTTTCCAACATTACAGGTTATGCAATGCCAAGTGTTCACAATTTTATGTTGAGTGAATGTCATTGAACACTTTATAACAACATTTTTTCTCCTTCTAAAAATTATAAAGTGCTCAGATAGTTTTAGCACAGATAGTATGTTTAATACTAATTACAGGGCATAATTTATTATTTATTATCAATAAGAAATTATCATTGACAAAATACTAAAGTGACAATAACATTACAGATTTCTTAATGATTTTTGTTTGTTTGTTTGTTTGAGATAATGTCTTGCTGGTTGCCCAGGTTGGGGTGCAGTAGCTCAACCATAGCTCACTGCAGCTTCTAACTTATGGATTCAAGGGATCCTCCTACCGTGGGTTCACAAAGTTCTGGGATTCCAGGAGAGAGCCACTGCATTCCTAACCACTGTAAGTAGATTTCTATACTTGCTAATACTTGTTTATCATCATCCAGTTGTCATAATTTTATTGAGTAGAATAAATAGACATAGGTACTAAGGGAAAGAAATTAATAAGCAAATGTGTTCCTTATAAACATCTTACAGTAAAACAAAACACTGATAAAATAATTTTAAATTATTTATTTTATTTATTTTAAATTTAAAATATATTGGGAATAGTCAATTTTTAAAGGCATACAAAAGAAATGAAAAACACTAATGTGTTTTAACCTTAAGAAGGTGTTTTGAGGCTTTAGATGGTGTACAAGCAATAGGAAAGAGTTTTATATAGACCTTTAAAACTCTTTCCAATCATACTATTATACTATTCTGTAGCTCCTATTTCAACAAACAATAAATGAAACATAATTTTGCACAAACAAAAAATAAACTAACTGTGCATTTTATTGAATTGACAGCAACATTCCACTGGAAACATTATGGAAAATAAAACTTGCTTTGGCTTTTCATAAATAAGCTTGAAAACTATACGATGGGAATTTGCAATGTTATATCTTTATGAGTAATTTTATTTTAATATTTTAAAGTTAAAATATTTCATAATAGATTTTTTTGGACCATTTTGTAGAACATCTTTAATGGAGAATGAAAAAAAATCCAATAAACACTCTGCTCTCTTGTCAAACATGCAATCAAATATCCATGATGTAGCACAACTTTCCTAGATGAGCAGCAAATCACAGTACTGTATTATTTCTATATAATGTTTTATTTCTTCTTTCTTTTCTGCTTATATAATTACATATCTCCATATAATACTTAAAAAAATGTGATAATTTTATGGGCAAGGTGGTATCTGCAATGAGTCTGCATTTTGTAGTAAGAGTTTCTTTCCTAATTTATTTATTAAAAATTAACTGATATGTTCCACATAGTACCTAAGTTCATTTAAACTTTACATAACAAAAATATCATGTGTAATGACTTATAGAAAAATCAAGTGATTAATAATAACACAGATTAAAGTAATGACAGCACAATTATTTTTTGGTGCCTGTGCATATACTACATTCCTCTTGTAGACTGCTTATAGAAATTTTACTCTGCCGTCTGTCTATTTTAATATCCTAGATTTTATGTCATCTGCTCTGCCTCAGTGATGATAAATTTTATCTTATAGTTCACTGGGTAAAATTTTCATAAAAATTCATATGATCACTCATGTCTTGGGCTTGTTTCATGGAGCTTTGAGATGGCTATTGAAATCCATTCAAAGTTCAAAGCAAGATACATTTTTAATGACAACTTAAGAAGTGGAGAAGTAAATTCTTTTGGACTTTTCAAAATGGTTAATAAATTAAAGGAGCAGTGATAGAAAGCTTTTGAGACCTACTTTTTAAAGAAGGATGCTGATGAATCATGTGTTACAACACATAACTCATATTAAAGAAACCTGAAAACATAGCATTTGTTATGGGATATGAAAGATTCATTTGAAAATGAAAGTGAAAAGCTCAACTTTTTACATCAATAGTGAGACCTGTATGAGCAAGAGTCCTCATTCAATAGCAAAATAAGTCCATATCAGCTTCAATAATTATGTTTTTAAAATTTAAATGTATTTCCTCCTTGACCCAGCTATCCCTCAGCCAAAGATTGTTTTGTTTCCATTACTCCCTGTTTGGGGAGGGGGGGCTGTATTTCTGTTAGAATTTGGTTTTATTTCTATTTTGTTGTGGTTTGTGAGCTAACAATGTATAATTTCTGTTCTTTTAAATATTTTGAGGTTTGTTTTGTGTCCTAGTATATAATCAGTGTGCCCATTGGCACATGAATGGATTAATAAACTATAGTATATGTATACCTTGGAATACTATTCAGTCTGAAAAGGTGGAGACTTTGCATGTTTTGTTTTACCTGGATGGATTTGGAGAACATTGTCCTAAGTCAAGTATCTCAAGAATGAAAAACAGGGCTCCATGTACTCAATAATATGTTGAAACTAGTAGATCAACAACTACAGGCCCACATGAGAGACAAACACAATTAAATTCAGGGAAGGGGGATGGAAAATGGGAAGGAGGAGGAATTTGGGTAAGTTCCCACCTAGCAGGTAGAATGTGGGTGCATATAGCACCCCTGGTGGGTAAAGGAGTCAACTGCAAGTTTGATCTCACCTTACAAATGCAAACAATGTAGCCCAGTCACATGCACCCTCATAGTAATCCAAAATTGAAAAGAACACATACAACCAAAAATAAAATATAAATTTAAATGTGAAAGGTCAACAGCAAAATAAAAACTGAAAGTGTGAAGAAACAGAAAAACAAACCATGCATTTTACAAAGACAGACTTTGAAAGTAATTCAACAAAAACAAATATGAAGAAGGATGAAAACAAAGAGGAGAAAGAGAAGGAGGAGGAGGGGAAAGGGAGAAGGAACAAAAAAAATGCATTGTAAAAAATAATTATTATTACAGAATAATAAATTATGTGGGAGGGCTAGAATATAAACTTAGATACATTTGTCAGAGAATAGGTAAAATTGACAAAATATTGGAGGGGAAATATAACATAAATAGAAAACATGAAGAATGCCTAATATTCAAATCCTGAAGAAAATAAACCAGAAGACAAAAAGTAAATGAAGGTATGAGTAGAAAGGAAATTATCACAGAAATAATAGCACTGAAGGAAATGGAAGAAAATGGAAGTGACTATACTGCTCTGATGGGGTAAAGGAGAAAGATACTAATCTACATACTTCAGATCACTTATCCTTTCAGAGAAAAGAATATAAAGATAGTAGATAATTTATCAGAGAAAGTGGAATCTGTCTCTCATCAGCCTATTGATGAGAAGTTCTGATACTACAGAAAATAACTGAAATATCTTCATGCCACAGAAAAAAAAATTATTTTGAACCTATGCACAAATACTTCAACCAAGTATGCAGGCAAACTAACATTTTTAGGTTCAAATAAACTAGAAAGTTTTAAACTATATTTATCTTTTCTGAGGAAATTTGGGTACAAGTTTCAGGAAAAAAAAAAGTAAGAAATTAATAATCCTTTGTAAGCCAACCTGAAAGGAGAATGTTATACATAGTGATCCTAGTAACCTGTACAATAGGGTTAGCAATGAAACATTCCAAAGTGAACAGAAGGAAAATTCTCTGTACATGATAAACAAAGGAAAATAATGACTAGGATGCATGAGATGGTGTAATTGTGTTGATAAATTATTATTTTGACAGAAAAGTAAGGCAAATAATACACTAAAAAAAATTGGCTGTTTTGTACTCTAGATGAATAAAATATAAAATTAACTCAAATAGTACATGGATTTTAATACCTAAGAGAATGGAAAAAAATTTAATTAGACTGACCCTGTCCACATTCTCATACAAATAGCACAGGAAACATGATATTTACACTTTGTTGACAAATATTTGCACAATCAATATACTATTACAAATTTTATTTTGATTTCAACATTTAGGATCCACAAGTAAACAGATAAATACTTACATAATTTTATAGTGAATAACATACGGATGACCAGTTTGGGGATGTGAACCGAGGGAAGCTGAGTGTGGATGGAAAAGTAGGGGCATTAACATTCTCCTTCGTTTGGTTAATAATTGTAACAGGCACATGCTTTTTTAAAAGTGAAACAATAAATAAATACTCCATTAATAAATAAATCAATTAGAATTGGATTATTATGATTTAAGCTGCATTAAACTTATAAATTCAATGAACTCTTCAAGTTCTAGAAAAATTATAATTCTATAGAACATGCAGGACATTTTTTATTTTCAAATAATTTTATGTATCAGAAAATTTTTTATATTAAAAATAAAGTTGCAATCAGTCAGTGGTCAGCAGTCCCTGACTGAACATTTTATGTTTATCTTTCCATTTTATAACTGGTCTCAAGTTTGAGAGTTAATAGACTAATTTTTAATTATAAGGCTCTAAAAGCAAGGGCCAACTCGAGAAATAAATGGCTAGTATATTGTGAAAAACACAAAAATATTTCATATTGGGTTAAATGATTAATTTTTATACGTTTGACAATAAAGACAGCTTTGTAAGGAGAATTATAAAGAATTGAGAATATAATAGCAAGATTTAATATCAGTATATTATGTTATGTATAATTCATACTGAAGGTAAAAAAGTATAAATTAATTCGATTTTTCTCAAAGCCATTTTTCTTGATCATTTGGCCTTAAATTGAGTAAATTATATGTATATATGATATACACAAGTAAATCATATATGTGTGTGTGTATTTGTTTCAAGTTGAAACCATTTCATTATTGTCATCAATGATCTACTGCAGAAAATAACTTAGTAGTAGCAATTATACCTTATTTTGTTCTTCCTGGATGTGTTACATGTTAGAAAATGATTTTGTTCACACCATTAAAGTGAGAATTTTAAAAGAAAATGACACAAACCTATATTTTCTGTTAATTTAAATCTAAATTAACACCTTTGTTCACCCAATTTTCCATTTTTGAGTATTTTTTGCTTTGTATTCTTGAGATAAGCTGTGAACGATCTTTCCTTTTAAGTACTAAAAGTAAATCTTTATTTCTGGCTAACTTCCCTAAATAAAGGAACTTACATTGTAATCTATGTCTATACTTCTTAAATCAAGAGCTAGAAGACAAGATTGGGAGTGTTCTCCATGCAAAGAAATAATATGTTTCAAGGTGATGGTTATCCCCATTGCCCTAATGTAATCACTAGACATTGCATGCTTATTCAAAATATCACATGTACCCCATAGATATTTACAAGTAGTATGTATCAAGAAAAAAATTGAAAAGGAATTTGTTCTGTTCTAACACTATGCCATTACCTGGGGGCTGACCAGTCATTTTGATTGTTAACTTTGTGGATTTTAGGCTGAACTCAAGCTTATTTCATGAAGAGGAGACATTATCATGTCCTTTTCCTCAGAGTCACCATCTGCTTTTCCTGTTCCTCTTATGCCACTTCCTCTCTGCCAAGAAGAGACACTTCCACCCTAATCTGAGACACAGTCTCACCCTACAATGCAGATTATCTTCTTATGACCTTTCCTCCTATGGCATTGGTGTACGGGCTTGCAACTTGGAGGCCAGGAATGAAAAAGATCAATTAGAAAAGCAGTATCACTTCACATTTGACTAAAGAGTGGGGAAAGAAAAAACAGATGAAAGGAAGTTTTGATGCCAAGATGATATGATTATTCTCAAGTATCATAATCTTTTTTTTTTTTTTTTGGCTGGGCCAGGTTTGAACCTATCACCTCTGGCATATGGGGCCAGCACCCTACCCTTTTGAGCCACAGGCGCCACCCCAAGTATCATAATCTTTTACATAAATTAGAATGGAAGAGAAAGAAGATGCCTTAAGACTGTGGAATTCAATGACAATATGCAGAGTAGCCTCAAGATTCAGAGAGAAAATTTCTAACTTGCAGAGACACTTAGGTTGATCCATGAAAAACTTTAAAAATTAAGATTACCTACATTGAAAAGATTAAATAAAAAAGTATAGTTGATCAAAATAAAATAGGGTAGGATCTAGTAATGAAGTGTTTCGATTATTGTATTGAGAATGTATAGGTGATGTGTAAAATTATATTTAAAACTTATAAAGATTGGCTCAGTGCCTGTGGCTCAAGTGGCTAGGGCGCCAGCCACATACACATAAGGTGGCAGGTTCTAATCTGGCCCAGGCCCACCAAACAACAATGACAGCTGCAACCAAAAAATAGCTGGGCATTGTGGCAGGCGCCTGTGGTCCCAGAAACTTGGGAGGCTGAGGCAGGAGACTCTCTTGAGCCCAGGAGTTGCTGTGAGCTGTGATGCTACAGCACTCTACCCAGGGGAACAGCTTGAGGCTCTGTCTCAAAATAATAATAATAATAAATAATAAATAAAACTTATAAAGATTTACATATAAGAGACAGTTAAAATAGCAGAAAGCATACAAATAATCTATAACAAAAGTAGAATCTAAGGTAATTTTGGTCATTGATTTTACTATAGTCATAACATTATGTATATATTCTCCTTCTCAGCACTTATTCAGGACTGTTTTCTGAGTATTTGTTAAGATTTTTTTATAGCAGTCCCTGACTGAACATTTTTAGATTTGAGCAATCCATGATATGGTTTTGACAGAACAAGTCTACCAAAGGATGATTACAATTTCAAATAAAGAAATATGAAACATAGAACAGTGAAAGATTACTCTATAAATGTATGTAACTCCCATTTTACATTCAACTGAAAAAGGGATGGCTTATTTTCTCTTTTATAATCTACTAAATGTACAACTGTCAAAACCAAGGAAAAGAGATGACAGACTTATCCACACAGACCGTAAATGGATAGGTATAGAAGTGACATTAGAGTCGTGTTACTCTCATATGTGAATATATCTGTCCTGCATTCACCTAATAGGTTAGAGTTGAAGCACTTCTATTGAAAAATAACGCTCAATTTGAAATACACATTTAGTTAAATAATTTTCAGAACTATTTACCATTTTTTAAACCAGAGCAACAAAATTGAGTCACCTTAATGTACTTTCAACAAAGGAAGTTCCAGGGGCAGCTTGTTTATGCTTTTATGTTATACAGAGGGCATCACTAAGTATGCAAAAAGATCAACTGAACTGTCTGGAATAAAAAATATGGCAGATGTACTTACTTGATCTGGATAATTCTGAAAAATGAGAATGAATGAATACTATTTATTTGATACTCAAAAAATATGGTTGAATGGGAATGTATAAATGAAAAAGTAATCAATAGTTAACATTAATATGCCCACAACCCCACCCCAAATCATCCATGTGTACTAAGAAAGAAATTATTTCACATGAGAACTTTCTTTCTTTTATTTGTCAGAATTATAATAAAAATAAGTTTGAAGCATCAGATTCAATAGGATGCTGTAGAAATTTTAAAAAATAGTTCTTGGCCAAATGCGATGGTTCATGGCTGTCATCCTAGCATTCCTGGGAGATGGAGGCAGGAAGGTCACTTCATCTTAAGAGTTGAAGACCAGCCTGAGCAAGAGAGACCACCATCTCTATTAAAGAACAGAAAAAAAAAAAAAACACAAAAAACTAGCTGGGTATTATGGGGGGCACCTGTGGTCCCAGTTACCCTGGGAGGCTGAGGCAGGAGAATTGATTAAACACAGGAGTATAAGCTGGGTTGATGCCAAGATCCTATAGCCTGGGCAACAGGGTGAGACTGTCTCAGAAAAAAAGTCACTTGCAGGAGTCTCATGGTTGAGTCCTTGGAGTTATCTAAGCTAGGACTCATACTTAAACCTTACAAATGCAAACTAACTATGTAACCTAATTGTACCTACCCTCATGCTAATCTGAAATTCAAAAAAAAGAATGAAAACTAATTTATAGTGGCAAAAAGCAGATCAGTAGTTGAAGATAGAAGGAAGAAGTGAAAAACAAGGAGACCTGAGGAAATTTGGGGGATGATGAATATGTTCATTCTTTGGGCTGTGGTGATAAAGAGAGAAATATGTTAAAACATTTCAAATTCTTCCCCTCAAATTAGGCACGGTTTATGAACATCAATTTTAGAGCTTCACCTCAATAAAACTGTAAAAAAAAAATGCCAAGAAAAGAGCACATACTATACCATTCCATTAATATAAAATCAAGCAACAATGGGGCACAGTGAGAGAAATCATATTAGTAGTTAGATGGGAATTGACTGCTGAAGAGCACAAGGGAATTTTCTGGATGATGGAATTTTATTGTATGTAACTCATACAATATACTTTAACTACAAGGTGAACTCCCCCAAAATGAGTTCTTAAAAATTGTGTGCATATATAATTACATGTTTTACGATGTAACATATATAGTGCACACAATTTTCAAATAATAAAATATGTAATCGTTTTTCTGTTAATTCTACTTAATCCACTGCCTTCTAGATTTTACTTTTATTTGCTGAATACTTGCATTCTTCCCCAAATTACAGATGTGTTTTATGAATTAATATAGTTCTAATATGAACATGGTTGATAAATTGTTTTAACATTAAAGAGGAAGACAAAAAACAAACATTGGAGATGCACATTTGTGGCATCAGTCACTTTGTAAAATTTGTTAATAGTTTTCAAAATCTGAAAGTTTCATATTTTTATGTGTATTCACACTGTAATAACTACTCATTGAGGGTGGAGTAGGTATGTAAATTATTTAGAATTCTTTGGTCCAAATTAAATCCAATTTATGTGACAATTAGTCACTATTTTCTTTTATTTATTTATTTTTCTTCTTTTCCTTTCCCTCACCCCCTCCCTCCTTCTCTGTCTGGTCTCCCCTTTCCCCATGCCCCACCATGTCATTAACTGACCAAAGCATATAACTTAAACAGTAATTTTTAATTCAACTTGTTAATATGTTGTTTAGAATATTGCATCCTCATTTAAAAGTGTAATATGTTTGTAATTTCACCTTTATAATAATATATTTTCTCCAATTTTAGTATCAGGGGTATTCAGATTAAGTAGAATTTTTTTTTTTTTTTTTGTCGAGACAGAATCTCACTTTATCACCCTAGGTAGAGTGCTGTGGCATCACACAGCTCACAGCTCACTTCAACTCCAGGGTCTAGGTGATTCTCTTGCCTCACCCTCCACAATAGCTGGGACTACAGGCACCAGCCACAACGCCTGGCTATTTTTGTGGCAGGGGCTGGGTTTAAACCCACTACCCTCCGTATATGGGGTGGGGCGCCCTACCCACTGAGCCACAAGCGCTGCTCAAGTACAATGATTTTGAAGTATTTCTTCTTTTTCTATTGTCTATAAGATGTGGCATGGTCTGTTTTCTGAAATTGTCTTTTACTTTTATTTATAAATATTAGTTGTCTATTTTTTGAGACTTTGGAAAAAAATAAGAAGTTAACTCTGATGGTTCCATACTGAATCTCAGAGTCAAAGCATTCTATGATAGACATACTCTTACTTAACAATGTGAATATTACTTTCTTTGCATTATTATTATTATTATTATTATTATTGCTTAATATTTCAATGCAGCAATTGTCTGATTTCTTTTTTGAATGTATTTATCTTCATTCATTCTTTGCGAGGTTTTTGTTCCTATTCCTTATCTTAAACATTGTTATTGCTATTAAATTTTAAGCCTTTTTAATTTTGTGAAGGCAAAAAGTGGAAACCTAATAAACACACAGATATGTTAAAAAAAATTATGTAGAATTCTTTGGTAGACTGTTTCTCCTCCCTATGTATTTATTTTTATTCATCCATTCAGTCATTTATTTGTGCCAGTATGACTCATGGAATTTGTTTTATGTTTTACATTAAAATAAAATACTACAATATTTAATTTGTTGCTCAAATGATTCCAACTTTATCCGTTGTAGCTTTTTTTAAAAAACTGGCATCTGTGTTCCTTCACTGTTATTTTTGTTTGTTTGTTTGTTTCGTGTGTAGACTTTGTATGTGTGTGAGAGAGAGTGTGTATGTATATGTTGAATACTTCCTTATTTTCTGTATATACAATTTGCTTGAGGCTAATCTTGTTTATTTTCTGTTAGAATCCTAAATTTAGCCCCTTCCTTGGTTTCCTTATTTTTTTTTTTTTTTTTGAGACGGAGCCTCAAGCTATCCCCCTGGGTAGAGTGCCATGGCATCACAGCTCATAGCAACCTCCAACTCCTGGGCTCAAGCGAGTCTCCTGCCTCCGCCTCCCAAGTAGCTGGGA
>CAUYQV010064085.1:0-40153 GCA_963574575.1 Galagoides demidoff
CATAGCAAAGAAAATCTGTTATGACCTGAATGAAGTATAAAACCTGTGTCAAGTCAGTAATATCAGTTGATTCATCCAAAGCAACTGAATAATATATATTTTTCCATTTGAAGTTGTTCATAAAGTTGTTCTGTTAAGTTGAAGCCAATTCTTGCTGCCAATCAGTCAGGGTTCTCCTTAAAAGAGGTAATAGTTTGTGTTTGAACCATTACAAAGCTCTAAGCATCCTACAACTTCAACAATGCATTCTTTCACAATTTCTGCATCACTGAATGAATTCCCTTTTTCCTCCGTATATAAGCTACTTTATAAGTTGCTACTTTATTGCTGCTTGACATTGTCTTTGCTCTTGCTTTTCATTTTTTAATTTCCACAATATAACCTTTCACACCTCTCCCTCTAATTTAAAGTATTTGTGGTTCTTATGAGTGTTATAATGCTGATGAGCATTGTATTTTTTAAATGTTGACATTATAGTATCACAAAGCAAGCAAATCATCTTATCTTTAGCAGAAACAGGATAGCATTACAATTTCCAGTCCTCATTAAAAAATCTGTTTTCTTCCTTCAGTGTTCTCTTGGTCTTCCTTGACATGATGGGCTGTTAAACAAACAGAATTAAAAAATATTGCTGAACTGTGCATCTCAAATTCCACTTCAAACAGAAACACAGTACACTGCTGTCAAAAACAGATAGTTTTTACTTACTCAGTCCCCATTAACTCTCCAACCAGTGTCATGAGGTAGAGGTACCAGTCAGGCAGGGGAAGTTAAAACTAAATCATGAATATAGCATCCATCAAATTAGCCCTTATGGCTTACTAATGTTCTAATTGTGCTGGTCAATTTGGGAGAATTATTTTGCTGGAACTTATTTTATTCCTTGGTATTTTAAATATGTTCACTTAAAAAACAAAATTAAAATATAAAAGATGAACAAAATAAAAATAAATAGAATTGTTCCACAAAATTTGGATTCAGTCAAAAGGCCACCTGTGACCTTAGCAGTATAGTTTCCCCACCCTTGGGCTATATCATGATTTAGCTATCCATCTACCAGATGAATATTTGTGTTGTTTCAGTTTTGGGACAATTTTTCACATACAGATCTTTGTGTGAACATATGTTTTCATTTCTCTTGAATAAATACCTAGGTGTAGAATTGCTAGGTCATGTGGTAAATATAACACATAACTTTATAGGGCTGCCTATGATAGACAGTCTACTGTCTAAGAAAGCCCCAATTCTCCCAGCCGCTTGCCATTTAAACCCTTGTATAACACCTTACCCTAAGTGTGGATGGAATCAGTAACCTGCTTCTAACCAATAAAACACAGTAAAGGTGATGGGAGTCACTGTCATGATTATAAACCTTGTAACTTCTCTCCTGCTAGCAAAATCTACTTTCTTCTTCACATCTGATAAAGTAAACTACTATATGGTGTGGTCCACTAGCAAGAAACTGAGGGCAACCAACAGGCAGTGATGAACTGAGGCTTTCAGTCTAACATCTGCAAAGAACTGAATCCTCCCAATGACCACATGAGGTTGAAGAATTCTCCCACATTTGAGTTTCAGGAGGGACCCCAAGTGTAACTGACATCTTGGTTGCCGCTTTGTTAGCAGAGCACCCAGTAAAGTTCTACGATTCCTGACTCGTAGAAACTGTGAAATAATAATTGTGTGTTAAGGAGATAAATATATGTAATTTATTATGCAGCAATTGATAACAAGATACCACCTAATGGTTTGTTTTCTAAAATGACTGCACAATTCTACACTCCCATTAGCAATGCAGGAGAGTGCCAGTTGCTTTGAACGCCTCTAGAGTTGGGGATTGTCTGTTTTGGTAAATTACAATAACACTAAAAGGTTTGTACTGGTATCTCATTATGATTTTAATTGAATACTATGTATTTTTACATTTAAAGTAGTTTGTGAAGTTGTTCTGTTAAGTTGAAGCCTAATTCATGCTGCCAATCAGTTATGGCCATTACGACTAATAATGGAGTATTATTCATGTGTTTATCTACCTTGTTGTTTTATTCACATTGCATTTTGAAGAGGAACTTTTTAATTTCAATTTGTCAATTTTTTTTCTGTACTAACCAAAAAATCTATTCTGTGATTTAGCCAAGAAATCTGTGCTAACCTAAGGCCAGAAAGATTTTCTCCTTCTCATAGAAGTCTTATATTTTTAGGTTTTATGTTTACGTGTGTGATTCATTTTTGAGGTAATTTTTGTTGTTTTTAATATGCAATGTAAGCATGGATTGTGTTGTTTCTGTTTTTTGTTTTTTGACACAGAGTCTCATTCGGTCACCCTGATAGAATGCTGTGGCATCATAGCTCACAGCAATCTCAAACTCTTGCCCACAAGTGATTCTCTTGCCTCAGCCTCCCAAATAGCTGGGACTACAGGTGCCTGCCACAGCCCCTGGCTAGTTTTTCTATTTTTAATAGAGATGGGATCTCACTCTTGCTTAGGCTGGTCTCAAACTCCTGAACTCAAGCAATCCACCTGCCTCAGGATAATGGGCATGAGCCACTGTGCCCAGCCACTAAGTATTTTCTTTATACAATTCAATTGAAATGTGTGCATTTAAGTTCTAAGCTATTTTCTGTATTTGTATGTGTTTCCACACTAAAACACATTTTAAAAAGACAACATGTGGAGCAGGTTTTATAGTATGCTAACATTTATATAAAGAAATAAATAGCATTTATTTATTTTATATTTACATATAATGTATATGTGAGAGAGAGAGAGAGCATGTATTAACTATCTGATGGATTCAGAAGTAACAATGATTGTTTTTGAGGAACTAAGGGGTCAAGGGTAGAAGAAGGACTAAATTTTCATTATATTTCCTATTTACTATTTGAACTTTATACTAAACATATTACTTTTACAAAATGTGTTTTAAGTGCTATTTAAAACAGAACAAAAATTACATGTTACCCCCTCATATGTGCCTGATAGTACAGTGGGCCCAGAAAACTGGTCAATCTCAGGTTTATTCCAGGGAAGAAGAGATTTAAATATAAATGCTGCTTCTGATGCCACAGGCTTACCTCCTTGAGCTGTTTTGTACCAGGTCCTATCCCTGGTTTTAACTGTGTTGGTACAGTGACGCTGTGGTAAAGTTTTACACCCCAGTGAAAGAAAGTTACTTTGGTACTGAGAACAACAGAATCTAACAGGTGACTTGACAAGGCTTACAAGTGTACCACAAACCTTTCTAGGGTTTGATCTTGATATTTATTGGAAATAAAGGCATTTTTCTCCTATAAACCTGGATATTTACTTCTACCCGTATCACTTCAATACAATGGCAAAGCAAATCTATTAAAGAAAATGCCCAGAATCATGAAGTGGATGTATACTTGCCTAGTAAGATTTTTTTCTCTAAAAGTTTTCTATTCTTTTTTGCTGTAAATAAATTACTATGGGCCTTTTAAACGCTCACAAAAACTTTTCTAGATGGCCATACTCACATGAGGAAAGACTGAAGCAATCAGGAAGAAGCTCGTACTTAGTACCTTATTCAGTGATTTACTTAAATTTTAGTAATGTTTTAGTGCCATGAATATGAAAGAAAGAAAACTCTATATAATAGTTAAAACTGATTCAGCTGAGAATACTTCACTTAATCCTCTTACCTAAAGGCCCATTATGTAAAGCTTTTGTTTCCATCACTAGGTCATCCTGTTCTATTCTCATGCTTTATCCTCAGCTTGCTGTCTCAAATCCTTTTTTGAATGAGGACTACATGTGCACACTCCTCAGCCTGCTCGCTTGCTTTCCTTTCTTTCTCCCTTCTCTGTGTGTGTGTGAGTGTGTGTGTCTTGCGATCCCACTTCCAATGACTGAATATAAATGCCCTTCCTTACAATACACTGAGGAAACCCCAGGACATCTTTTCCTCTTCTATGAATTTTCTAGTCAAAAGCTCAAGTAGGGTAGTCATGCTGCTCAAGCCTCTCTCTCTCTCTCTTTTTTTTAAATAACCTTGCTGAAATGTTCTTTTGGTAAAACACACCATAACATAGTATGATAAAGATAAGTGAAAAGAAATTTACTGAAGGAAATTAAGTGTTTTCTGAAACTTCACTTCTTCAATTTCTTCTTAAAGAGTGATTTAAGTCATAGTTTGTCAGCTTTTCTTTTTTTTTTCTTTTTTTTTTTTTTTTTTGAGACAGAGCCTCAAGCTATCCCCCTGGGTAGAGTGCCATGGCATCACAGCTCATAGCAACCTCCAACTCCTGGGCTCAAGCGAGTCTCCTGCCTCCGCCTCCCAAGTAGCCAGGACCACAGGTGCCTGCCACAATGCCCGGCCATTTTTTGGTTGCAGCCATCATTGTTGTTTGGCGGGCCCGTGCTGG
Source organism: Galagoides demidoff (assembly GCA_963574575.1). Taxonomy (NCBI): domain Eukaryota; kingdom Metazoa; phylum Chordata; class Mammalia; order Primates; family Galagidae; genus Galagoides; species Galagoides demidoff. The sequence goes on from CAUYQV010064085.1 coordinate 4,387, forward strand.
GGATTCGAACCCACCACCTTAGGTGTATGTGGCTGGCACCCCAGCCGATTGAGCCACAGGTGCTGAGCCCAGCTTTTCTTTTTTAATGTAAGATTCCATCAGGTATAAAGACTAGCTATATTAACATGTAAAATATTGTGATTTCCTTACAATTATTAATGTTAATATATTAACATTATGTTAATGTTAATATAAAAATAATTCCTATGTTAATATAAAAATGTTATTTTTTATGTTAATATAAGGATAATTCTTAATTTACAGATTATTTCCTACATTTGATATCTAAATGTAAAAAATATAGCTAAAATTTACAAAGGTAGGCACTCAAGATCAAATCATACTGGCCTTTTCAATTTTAGGTTTGGACTCATGGCTGATGTGGTTGTGAATTCCATCTCCATGCATTCCCCTTTTAGAGACAAGCAAAATTCAAAAGATTCAAGATTCAAAAGCCAAACATATTTTGTAAGTAACCACCTTGTTCTTGTCTTCCCTACCACAACTTTGAGAAATTAGGAGTAGTGTCAATCTAGAATATGGCCTCCTCTGATTGCCCAAGAAGAATAGAAAGTTGGCCTTGGCATTAATATGAGATATTCCAATCTGAAAAGCAATGAGTCTTATCAGACAGCCAATACCAAACTCAGGAAAGACAAATAGTCTGGGAAATCTAGAACATCCACTACTCTGGGTTAATCTGATAACTCTCATGATAGGAGAAAATATTTTTTAAAAAGGCCAGCAGATGTACTACGAAGAATAAAATATGTCCAATTACATGAGGGTTTTTTTTTTTTTTATTAATTGGTTTCTGTGTACATTGATGCCAACATGGGGTACATTGTGCTGTTTCATATATAATTTGAAACATCTTCATCAAGCTACATGAGGGTTTTATTAACACCATCCCCTACTGAACAGCCCCGTCTCTTTAGATAAAAACCTTGATTTCTCACTGTGTTTTGACACCTGCTGAAATCTTGCAGACACCACTGAAAAGATCTTTCCAGATCCCTATTAACAAAATATTTTCATAGTTGCTAAATACAAACAGGAGTGACTGGTACAGACTGTGGCTGCCATTTATTTACCTTTTGTTTGTTCAGGGCATTTCTTGAACTTTTTCTGGGCTGTTTGGACTGTTCAGCGCCTACAGTTTGTGCAGAGACAAGGACTGAAGAAGTGGGAGAAATCCTTATGTTTTCTGAGAAGACCATGTCTCTCTATGTCAGCAATTGCAGGCAAAGGAGATTTAAATTTGAGCGATTGTAAAACTTCATCGAGTTTGCAATCTGCTTGAGGTCTCCAGAGAAGCCCTTATGTATGTCTGACTATCCTGAAGTGACAATCTTGCTCAGATACTTTGTGGACTGGCTCTCTCTTTAGGCAACTGCATAATATCTAGATCTTTGATATCCTATCTGAGGGCAAAATTTTGTCAGCTGTGCAGGAACCAGGTTGTCCTGAATATAGTGAAATAAACCATAAGTCACTTTTTTTCTATTTATAAGGCAAAGCAAAATGATACTGCTTTCTTTGAATCTGGGTTGTTTCCCTTTTTTCTTACCTACCCAGCTCTTCAACCTGGGGCTGGAACTGATTGGGACTTTAAAATGCTTTGTTACCATTCTTTCTTTCCTCTAATAAGCACAATGGTTTACCCCCTTTTGAGGCAGGGGCCCCGTGTAATGAGCCAATGCTTCTGCTAACTCTAAGAACCCTTAATTATTTCCACCATTTTCTCCATGTGTTTCCCTCACTGTGTGAATCAGAAGCAGGCTGCTGCTTGTCAGAGACTGGAAAAGTCACCGGCCTTCCTTGTTGGCAAGGAACAGGATTCTGCAGCGTCTGAACTTGTGGATGGGGTATCCTGTCTCAGAGTTTACGCAGCACCTTCTGTTTTCAGTTTACTGGTGAACGGGGCACATCACAAGAACTTGGAGTACAGCGAAAGCCAAATCAGACTTGACAGAAAATTATTAACAGGGTACAGAAGGAAAAAAGATCCCCCTTCCTTTCTGTAATCAGGTTAATATGTGCATGGAATGTTTCACTTAAAAAGGTAGTGTGTTTTGGCAAAGCAAGTTTCTTAAGTAGAATTTCAGTTCCCATTATGCGAGGCGATCCATTGCTGCTCTGGCAGGGCCTTTGATCAGTGAACTCAGTGGGGGAGAAGGGGATAGGCATATTAATAACTTCAACATGCGGCCCTTTGGCCCAGCTGTACCCTTGACTTGGCAAAAGGCCAACTGGAAAGGGTTTTCTTAACACGACCTGTATATGCATATTTTGGAAAGGGGTGAAGAGAAGGTGGGGATTCAATGAAGGAAATAAAATCTGATTCTATGGTAGTTCTTTCTCTTGTCCCTGTTATCTATTTGGGGCATTCTGCTACTACATATTTGGATCCTATGGATGCTGGCTCTATCCTCAACTTCTGCTATCTTCATTTCTTTTAGTAGAAGATTCTAAAGATGAAAGCTGCTGGTTTAATTTACATACCAGCCCAGGACAAGGTTAGGGAAAGGCAGGAGGCACTGTAAGAATCTATTGGGATGAGAGATTAATGGAAACCAGGTGCCTGAAATAGGAGCCCAGGGTCCATTTTGCCAGCATCATATCTTTTGCCCTTTCCCCCTGCACTGGTATTTTTTGACTGCTTTATTTTAATAATCACAGGTTTTCAGCCTCATTACATTACTGCTGCAAACTAGCATAGCCTGCTCTTTTAGTGTGTTTCCTATATAGCATTCTCCTTTCCTTTTCTTCTTCTAGGAAGACCATTTTCCATGTATCCCTATCTGATCCTAAAAAGGTTCCTAGGTGGGGTGACGCCTGTGGCTCAAAGGAGTAGGGCACCAGCCCCATATGCCGAGAGTGGCAGGTTCAAACCCAGCCCCGGCCAAAAACTGCAAAAAAAAAGGCTCCTAGGTGACTCCACATCATGCTGCTAGAGCAGGCTTCTGTCCTCATCACAAGTGGCTTTGCAGTGATTACTTCAGCTGACACTCACCATTCATTCCCTCCCCCTCATCCCCTTCAATTTTATAAGATTATTATAATTCTCCTGATCCGAATCTTCCATGCTTCCAATTCCCTACCTGCCAGATACCAACTTGTTACAAAGAATTTGCAAGTAAGGACACCCAAGGGAAGATGTGATACCTAAGGGCATTATATAAGTTAGGCTACAGATTTTATTTCTATAACAAAGATCAAAATAATTCTGGCTTAAGACAGTAGCTGGTTTTGTCTCCAATAACAATATGAGCATTAGAAGCATGGGGCTGAAAAGGTGACACTGTCATTTTGGGTAGCCCAATACCTTCTATCCTTTTAATTTCTGATTCTCAACACACAGCTTCCATTTTATAGCTCCTGTGACTACATTCCCACATAGGCAAGTGAAGGGAGGACCTGCTCCTTCATTCAGAAGTGTTAAGTTGTCCTTTCTACTTCCTATTCCATTATCCAGAACCTCATCACTCAGGCACACTTAGCTGCCAGGGAGACTGGGAATGAATTTTTTAGCTGCTGGTTTTCTTTGCCTCAGAAACCTATTTGAGCATTTTGTCTCAGTCAATAATGGGGGGTATGAAATTTTGAGACAGTTATAAATTGTGAGTTCACTTATAAAACTGAACTACCATAGTTGTGTTGTCTTCTTGGAAAAGGTGAGAATTAGAAGAAAAGAGCATGCTGGGCACAGTGGCTCAGACCTGTGAGCCTACCTAGTACTCTGGGAGGCCAAGGCAGGTGGATTGCCTGAACTGAGGAGTTCAAGACCAGCCTGAACAAGAGTGAGACTCCCATCTCGACTAAAAAAAGAAAACCAGCCATGCATGGTGGCGGGCACCTGTAGTCCCAGCTACTTGGGAGGCTGAGGCAAAAGAATCACTTGAGCCCCCAAATTTGAGGTTGTTGTGAACTATGCTGCTGTCATGGCACTCTACCCAGGTCAAAAGAGTAGGACTCTCTCACAAACACACAAAGAGAACAATGTGCAAATGTGTTTTCTTTTTGTTTTGAACTACTGTTTTCTGATCATCTCCCTCATTTATTCCTTCAATAAACTAAGAAAGTCAGGTACAGCACAAGGCTCTGGGACTATAAAAGCTCCTCAGTACAGACACTGTCTTTGTCTCTTCCAAAAGGCACATGAAGGAGTCAAAGAAGAAGACAGCTATGCATGTTGAGGAATGGTGATGCCTGCGTGGGACTCTATTAAAGAGCTTGTACAGCAGGTGGAAGGAAAAGAGCCAAGGAGGAATGAGACAATATCAGAATAAGGAGATTCAGATTTACCCTATACAAGACAATAGTGAGATACCAAAGATATATTAGCCAGAAATACATAAATAGATTTTTTGTTTAAGGGTACAGTTCCTGTATAAAAGAGATACTGATCAATTTGACTATATGAAAAATTTTTTTAAACTGCTGGAATGAACATGATGAACAAAATCAAAAGATGAATGACAGAGTGAGAAAATATCCACACACATGTAAGACAAGGGGCTAATTTCCTCAATGTCATATAAAAACAAAAAATCTAAAGCTAGTAATATAAGTAAAAATTATCCAAAAGACATGCACAGATCCCTCACAGAAAGAAAAGAAAAAAAACAAGGAACGATAACCTCAATCAACACTTGATTATAGAATTAGAAGAAACTGAGCCTGAAAGCCCATCTGATCCCGGACCCACAGAAACTATGAAAGAATGTTTTTCATTTGAAGCCACTAAGCTTTTGGACAATCTGTTACATGTCAAAAGATAACTAATTTAAATTTTGGTACCTGGAAGCTGGGTGCTACTTTGGTTTGGGGACCAGACATGGGCAGAGGTTGGGAGGACTTTGAGGATCACATTAAAGAAAGCTTAAATTCTCTTCAACAGACTATTAGTAGAAATCTTGACTTTGAGGATGCTGCCAGCAAGGACATAAAAAGAAGTAAAAAACATGTTACTGGAAAGTAGCAGGAGGGGGAACCTTGTTATGTAGTGGTAGACAGCTTAATGACACTATTGCCTTCAGTAACGTAGAAAGTGGGATGTGCATTGAATGAACTGAGTGATCTCGCTAAGACTCTGAAAGTTTTGAAGTTACTGCTTGATTTGTTTTTGTTGTTTACAGTAAAATGTAAGAACAAAGGGATAAACTGAAGGAAGAATAATTAAACAAAAAGAATCAGGACTGGAGAATTCAGTAGTTGAGTAGGAATTAGTCTTCCTACCTAGACATACGTCCTGGTAGAAATTGTCTGATGTAATTATTTTGGAACTCTGCACTACCTTCAAAGGCTTGCAACTTCCAGGGAAAGACTTGAATATTAATTTATTTGGGTCAGTTTCAGCTCTTAATAGCTTGCTCACCCTCTTTCCCCATGGCAGGAAGTCCCACATGTGTTCCCGCAGCAGCTTACACACAGTGTGCAGGGGCAAAGTGGACAATAAGAGCCCTGTCTTCCAAACTGCAGAGGTGTAGACATGGGGGTGAAAAGCCATTGTTGCAACCCTTACCACCTTTCCCCTCTGGAGGTAATGTGACTTCTAGGGGATTTTGAAGGCCAATACCATTTTCCTTCTTCATTTTTCTCTGTTTCTTGCCTTTTGGGAGCCAAGCATTTAATAACCCAGACATTTAAAAGCAATAGCACATAGAATTTAAAAAGTAACAGTGCATATTTAGAGAAAGGGGCAGGCTTGGTACAGACCTGAGAAAACCTTCAGTGTACACCTCAGGCTGATACCAGGCTTGATATACAAGACTGTATTGAGAAAAAGAAAAGAACAAAAAGAAAGGAAAAGAAAACAGAGAAATAAAGAAAGAAAGGAAAAGATCTTGAGAAAGAGAAAATCTGATTTCCAGACTCACCACATTGTAAGATTCAAATCTCTAGTTTTTCAACAATAACCCCCCCCAAAAAACCCCCAAAAGCATAACAAGAAACAGAAAAGTAAGGCCCATTTAAAAGACAGAAATAAATCAATAGAAACTATCCCTGAGAAAGACCAGATGAAAACTTGACAAAAATTTTAGATTAACTATCTTAAAAATTCTCAAAAAGCAAAAGGAAAATACAGAGAAATTTTTTTTCTAAATGCACATGATCAAAGTGGAAAATATCAATAAAGTGATGTAAAACATTTTTTAAAACACAGAGAAATTCTGTGCTAAAAAGTAAAATAACTGAATTGAAAATTTCACTATAGGGGTTCAAAAGCTGATTGGAGATAGCAAGAGAAACAAATGAAAAACTTGAGGATAAGAAAACTACAGTTAATGAGTCTGAGAAACAGAAGAAAAGATAGAAGAAAAGTGAACATGACCAAAGGGAACTATAGGATGCAATAAGCAGACCAACGTATGCACTGTGGACGTCCCAGAAGGAAAAGGAGAAAGAAAGGGGAAGAGCTTATTTTAAAAAAAACTGAAAACTTCTGAAATTTGATGAAAGGCATGAATATAGACATCCAAGAAACTCAACTAATTCTAATAGGATGAAATCAAAGAGACCCATGTCAAGTCATACCCTAATTTGTAGCTTTCTTATGAAAGCTATAACCCAATTATAGCCCAAGAAGAAGAAGGGGAAAGGCATGAATATAGACATCCAAGAAGCTCAACTAATTCTAATAGGATGAAATCAAAGAGACCCACGTCAAGACATACCCCAATTTATAGCTTTCTTATGAAAGGTATAACCGAATTATAGCCCAAGAGGGAAGGGAGGGGCGGGGAGGAGGGTAGTTGCTGGGACCATACCTATGGTGCATCTTACAAGGGTATATGTGAAATTTACTAGGTGTAGAATATAAATGTTTTAACACAATAACTAAGATAATGCTGTGAAGGCTATGTTAACCAGTTTGATGAAAATATTTCAAATTGTATGTAAAACCAGCACATTGTACCGCATGATTGCATTATTGTACACAGCTATGATTTAATAAAAAAAAAAAAAAAAAAGACATGCCACAATCAACCTGTCAAAAGCCAAAGACAAAAAGAATCTTCAAAGCAGCCAGGGAGAAGCAACTCATTACATATAGGAGTTCCTCAATAAAAGTTTCAGCAGAGGAGGAAGCTGTACCAAGAGCCCAGTTTTTGTAAATTACTGAAGTTAAGCTGGTCTAAATTCAAATTAGAGTTTATAACTTTAGGATGTTAAATGTTATACCCAAGGTAAGCACAAAGAAAATAATTATAGAATATATGTGAAAAAATACAACCTTTTGGGGAGGAAGTATGGAGAATCCTCAAAGAACTCAAACTAAACCTATTTGATAGGTTTAGTAATCCCATTACTGGGCATCAACTCACAAGAAAAAAAATTATTTCATCATAAGGACATTTGTACTAGACTGTTTATGCAGCTCAATTTACAACTTTCAAATTATGGAAACAACCTAAATGCCCACCAATCCAGGAATGGATTAACAAGCAGTGGTATATGTACACCATGGAATACTATTCAGCCACTAAAATAGATGGTGATTTTACACCTTCTGTATTAACCTGGATGGAGTTGAAACACATTCTTCTAAGTAAAGCATCACAGGAATGGAGAAGCAAGAATCCAATGTACTCAATTCTAATATGAGGACAACTGATGCTAATACATGGTGGGGGGGTAAGGGAATGGGGGAGCGGAGACAGGAAAGGAGGGGTTAGGGGGTCATGGTGTGTGACACACCACTTGAGAGTGGGACATAATTATGAAAGGGACTTTACTTAACAAAAATGCAAGCAATGTAACCTGGTTCTTTGTACCCTCAATGATTCCCCAGCAATAAAAAAAAAAGAATATATATGAAACGAAATGAAAGGGAGATTAAAACATTTCACTATAAAAAAACCAACTAAGAAGATGTAATGCAAGAAATGAGGGGCAAAATACTTAGAAGGCATGTAGAAAACAAACAGCAAAATGACAGAAGTGAGTTCCTCTGTATAGATCATTAATTTAAATGTAAATGGATTAAACTCTCCAAACAAAAGACAGGGATTGGCAGAATAGATTTTTTTTTTAAATTGGAAGACTAGAAAAGCATGAAATATATGAACCAAAATATAGGTTCATGATAACTCTGTATGTGTGTATACATACATATACATATGACTATAATCCTGCCATTCAGATGTTTTGAAGATGCTATGAATTCATGCATGAAAAGCACCTAGAATAGTGTCTATCACAAAGTACACATTCAGTAAGCGTTTATTGATGGTGATAAGGACAACTATATAAAGTCTCTGTACAGTGCCTTGCATGTAATATACACTCAAATCTTATTTTTGGAGCCCTCCATGAATCTATTTTCTTTATAATTTTCCTTGTAGCCTTTATTTTTCCATTCCATCTAGCCTGCTATACCTTTATTCTTGAGTATTCCTTTCCTCACCCCACATTCACTTACAAGGATTTTGAATATTAAGTGGTCGATATTAAAGCATATCCTTAAAAGAAACAAACAAAAATAAAACCTCTCTACTTTGTTTTTATTCTGGAGATAATGTTTAATCACTCATCAGCCTTATTATCTTCGAGTACAGAAAGCCTCTTGCTATAGAAAGGGAAGACTCCGACTCTCTGATTTAAAAATTTACTGCAAAGCTACAGTAATGAAAACAGGGCAGTACAGGCATAAAGACAGCCATACAGACCAAATGGGAGGGACAGAGAACACAGAAAAGAACCCTTGCATCTATAATTGCTAAGAACTGACTTATGCCCTTCCCAAATTCTTATGTTGAAGCCCTAGCCCCTTATGTAACTGTATTGAAAATAGGAGCTTTAAGGAGTTGATTAAGGTTAAATGAGGTCATAAGGTTAGAGTGCTTATCCAATAAAACTGGTGCCCTTATTAAAAGAGGAAGAGATACGAGAACTCTTTCTCTGCCACGTGAGGACATAGCTAGACAACAGCAGAAGCCAGGAAGAGAGCCCTCATCAGGTCCCAACTGTGCTGGTACCCTGAACTCAGACTTCCAAAAATAAATTTCCATTGTTTCAATCACCCAGGCTATGGTATTTTGTTAAGGCATACCAAACTGACTAATATAAGGTTCAAACAATTTTCCACAAGTGTGTCAAGATCATTACAATGGGGTATGGAAAGTCTTTTCAACAAATGGCACTGAGAAAACTGGAGATCCACATTCAAAAGAACATAGTTTGGTGGCTCACACTTGTTGTCCCAGTGCTGTGGGAGGCCAAGGTGGGTGGATCACCTGTGTTCAGAGGTTCGAGACCAGCTGAAGACTTGCCTGAGGCAGAGTGAGCCAGAGTGAGACCCTGTCTCTACAACAACAACAAGACAGCCGGACCTTGTGATCCCAGCTACATGGCAGGCAAGAGAACACTACAGGAGGAAGAAGTAAAAAAAAAACCATAGTTGGGCCATTGTCTAACACCATATATAAAATTAACTCAAAATGGATCAAAGACCTGAAGAGCTAAAGTTGTAACATTATTAGAATTAAATATAGAACAGAAGTGTCATGGCACTGGATTTGATAATGATTTCTTAGATATAACACAGGCATCAAAAGAAAAAATAGATAAGCTGGGTGTCATGAAAATGAAAATTCTGTGCAAAGGACACTCTCGACAGAGTAAAAAGGCAATCCACAGAATGGGAGAAAATATTTGCAAATCACATATATGGTGAGTATCCAGAATAGAGAGACAGCTTCTAAAATTCAACAACCCACAAAAAAACCAAACAACCCAATTCAAATATGGGCAAAGGACTTAACTAGAAATATCTCCCCCCAAAATAAAAATACATCTTTTAAAAAGATTAAGAGTGTGCCTTCCAGATCTTCTCATTTAAACAGTCAGGCATCCCAGAATCTTAAGTGCTTTTGTCCTACAAACTTCCAAGTAGGAACCTAAAGTAAAGTTTATCAAGATTTCTGGTTTGACTTTTGCAAAATGGGGTGAGCCCTAATAAGATTCAGAGGAGGGCCACAAGGTTTTTGCAAGAATTTTCTCAGGGAGGAACTCTGCCAGCTGGAAGCAGAAAGGACAGAATGAAAAGTATAGTCCAAAATTTTAAAAGATTATTAGAGCCTCTAAATTCCTAGTGATCAGAAAAGAGGCTGAAACAATTTATCAACTGTAATATGTGACAGCTTTCTTGAAAAAATTAGGATAATTCTAAGAGTGAAACCCTGAGCCCAAAGAGCAGAGCTGAAAGCCAAGGAGTATTATTCCTGGGTCTTGAGACCTAATCAAAGAACTTCCAACATTGGAGCAACAGGTTTTCAGAATTGCAATGTGCCTGTCATTTCTCCCCTTTTAAAACAAAAATGTCTAAAGTGGAGCCTGTGGCCCAAAGGAGTGGAACATCAGCCCCATATACTGGAGGTGGCCGGTTTGGACCCAGCCCTGCCCAAAAACTGCAAAAAAAAGTCTAAAATGGTTATTATCCCTGTTCAAAAACAGTCAGGCACTGTGGCAGGTGCTTGTAGTCCCAGCTACTCTAGCGGCTGAGGCAAGAGGATCTCTTGAGCCCAAGAGTTTGAGGTCACTGTGAGCTATGATGGCACTCTACCAAGGGCAACAAAGTAAGACTCTGTCTCAAAATAAAATGGTTATCCTATGTCTACTTGACTACAGTATGTTGGGTATAGATGGAAAGGGTTTTATAGAGAGGAACTACACTCATTATACTTGAGAACTACACCCGAGGAACCTCATGTACCCCTTCCCCCACATGCCTACATGATTTAGATGATAATTGATGCTGTGATTGGATTAGCCTTTAGGAAACTGGAGACTGGAAATGGGGATGAATGTATTTTGTGTATGTGAGGGACATGAATCATTGGTGGCAGAAGGAAGATTTTGATGGTCCCCCCAAAATCCCTCATTTCTCGTATTTATGCCCTGGGCAATCTTCTCTTAACTGTAGATTGGACCTAGTTACTCCCTTCTAACTGTAGGAATATGGCAAAGTATGTCAATTCCCAGATTAAGTTACAGAAGGACTCTGGTTTCTGTCTTGCTCGCTCTTCCTCTTGCTTTTCCCCTTACTCACTCTAAGGAACACCAACTCTAACACTGTAAGCTGCCCTGTGGAGAGGCCCACATGTCAAGGACCCCACATCTCTGTCAAATAGTCAGTAAGGACCTCAGGCCTGCCAACAGCCAGGTGAGTAAGCTTGCAAGCAGATCTTCTCCCAGCTGAGTCACACTACATACAGGATAGTTATGACCAAGACCAGAGGGCCTATGTAAGCTACATGAACAGACCCCTGCATCAATCACGATAATTTACCAAAGCCCCTCCTTCAGCTCACACCTCAGCCTATGTATAACCTATGTACATGCACCTATACACAATACACATAATAGACATAACCATGTGAAGGAGGTAGATAAGACCTGAATTTGGGAGGTGATGAATAGGTTAGACTCAGGCCAAAATGAACAGCAGCTAGCTGCTTCGCAACCTCATTGAGGGGCAGCCTTGAAAGACAGGGCAGAGGAGAAATTTTCCTGATGGTCGCAGCTTTAGGCAATGGTCATCCATTTTGTGTGGGAGAAGTGGCTTGTGAAAAGAATATCACCCAGCACTCTGGGAGACCAAGGTTGGTGGGTTGCTTGAGCTCAGAAGAGTTCAAGACCAGCCTGAGCAAGAGTTAAGACCCCATACAGAAGCACCAGACCCAGACATCTAAATATTCCTGTGATAATCAGTCCTGCCAGATTGATCAGTAATAGGTCTTGCTAATACTGCACTGGAGCCTAAAAGGCATGCATGGGGTGTTTTATTAAAAAGCAGCAGCTTAGGCCAGGTGTGGTGGCTCCTGCTTGTAATCCTAGCACTTTGGGAGGCTGAGGCAGGGGGCTCACTTAAGGCGTTCAAGACCAGTGTGGGCAACATAGTGAGACCTCATCTCAAAAAAAAAAAAAAAAAGAGCAGCTTAGAAACCATAGAAGCTTAATTTATGTTATTTAATGATAGTAACATTCACCCTGGAGATCCCTCAACTAATTAGAAATTCTTTTTAAATTTTAGATAGTACCTGAGAGAAAGAAGACTCAAGTTCCAGCAAAAAGCCTGAATATTTCAAACAGTTTGCTGCAACAATGTGAAATAAAGAAAGCTCCCCAGATGTTAAACTTTTCCCCAGTGATCAAGAGGCTTAGGGATGGACAGGAGAAAGGAGGAGTGTATTTCTGAGCTTCGAATCTGCAGGAGAGCTTTTTCTTGATTGACTAAAACAGGAAAAAAGGGTAAGAATTAAAGCTCTCTGGTCAAATAAGTGGACAGGTTAGTAATGACTTACTTTGTCACTCTCGGTAGAAATTTTATGACAATTCTACACATGTAAGAATGTATAAGCTTCTTCAGCACAGTTTCCATTTCTAGCTTTGAAACTATGAAGACTTCTTCCCTACAAATAATAAAGACTAACCCTGACACAGAAGTTAATGTTGCATTCAGATAAGTCACAAATAATTTCAAATATTAAAAAATGTACACACGACATGTATGCATATGATGATGGATTGCTTTGTATCAATTTGATTCATACTGTGACATATTTCCTTTCTCTCCTATTTGTTAGAAGATTATGACCCAATTTCCTTTGTTCCTCTTAGAGGATTTTTTTTTTATTTTGCTTTCAATTGGCTTTCAATCATCTTAGTTTGAAGTTTTTTTTTTCTTTTTTCCTTTTATTTATTTATTTTTTATTGAGACAGAGTCTTACTTTGTGGCCCTCAGTAGAGTGCCATGGCATCATAGCTCACAGCAACCTCCAACTCTTGGGTTTAAGTGATTCTCTTGCCTTGGCCTCCCAAGTAGCTGGGACTACAGGCAACCACCACAACACCTGGCTTTTTTTGGTAGAGACAGGGTCTCACCCTGGCTCTAGCTCAGGCTGGTCTTGAACCTCTGAGTTCAGGGCAATCCACCTGCTTCAGCCTCCCCAGACTGCTAGGATTATAGGTATGAGCCACCACACTCAGCCTCCTCTTACAGTTTTTAAAAGAAATCGACCCAATGCTCCAGCTTCTTGCATTTTCCTGTTTCTATGACTGCTCTTTCTCACTTGAGGATCCTGCTTTTTGTCTCCAAACCCAGGTATGAGGGTTCACAACAACAGAATTCTGAGTCTGGGCCAACAGAATGGAATGGCCAGAAGGTGTGAGTGATACGGTGGCTGTCAGGTCCTAAGGGAGGATAGCAATAGGCAGGGTACTCGATAACCCATCTATCCACCTGTGTCTTCTTTTGGCCACTTTGTTGTCTGTTATATACATATTAATTTAAGAGAAAAGGTCTTGCTGTCCTAGGCTGGAGTGCAGTGGCAGCATCATAACTCACTGTGGATTCTTGGGTAGCTGGGACTGCAGGTGTGGACTCCCACACCTGGCTCCTTTTTTTTTTTCTTTTTTTGAGATGGAGTTGGTAGGTAGAGAGGAAGGCAAACAGATGGCAAGGCAGAGGAAGTGGCTAAGGGTGAAGAGCAGGATCCCATCAGAAAGCAGAAAAGAAACCACAATACCAGACATCTGTGGCGAGAGACTTCTCTCTGGTTGGAGCATGCACAGTGACATCTTCTAGTGACTGTAACTGACTCTAGGCTGATTAGCATTATAGCTTTGACTCCCAGTGTTTTTTTGTGAAGAATTCTGGGAAGACTCATGTGTAGAAAGAAAACAGTTATATAACCCTGACCTGCTATGTAACCTGTTATTTAACACCAACCTGTCAATCACCCAAAGGTGGGGAAACAGCAACCAATCCCACCCAGGAGAGAGGTGGGACAAACTAGTAAACATATAAAAGACGGTGCATACTAAGACATCGGCATCTTCTCCATTTGTGGAGAATGACCCGTCTCTCCCTGTGAGATGTACTTTCACTTTGCAATAAATGCTGCATGTGTGAGATTGCTTTGCATCAGTTCAAATCAGTACCAGTCCTCATTCCTGACCCTGGGAACTGAGGACCAGGGAATAGCAAGACAGACCTCACAGGGTCTCTCTCTGTTGTCCTGGCTGGTCTCAAACTCCTAGGCTCAAGCAATCATCCTGCCTTGGCCTTCCAACATGCTGGGATTACCAGGTGTGAGCCCCTGGGCTTTTGGCCACTTTGAAGAAGAAACTTCTGAGTAGACCATTATTGATGTTAGTCTTCTTCATTCTTACTAACAGATGTTAGATGTTTGATTTTAGAAGGGAAAGAAGAGAGGGATATTTCTTAGAATTGTCACTGTGCTTGTGTTATTCTTTTGTTCTTTTGATCCTCATCACAGTCTAGTTTCTGTAACTAATAAGTTTCTTACAGAAGTCTTCTCATACCTCCCTGGAATTCTATTTGTTTGATTCTTTTTTTTTTCTTCTGAGACACAGGCTTATTTTGTCAACCTCAGTAGAGTACTATGGCATCACAGGTCACAGCCACTTCAAACTCTTAGGCTCAAGTGATCCTTCTGCCTTAGCCTCCCTAGTAACTGGAACTACAGGCACTCGCCACAGTGCCTGGCTATTTTTAGAGATGGGGTCTTGCTCTTGCTCTGACTGGTCTTGAACTCTTAAACTCAAGCAGTCCACCTGCCTCGGCCTCCCAGAGTGCCAGGACTATAGGCGTGAGCCACCACACCCGGCCTCTGCACAATTCTTTTTATGAACAAGTAGAACACACTAAAAGCCCTGACTTCACCATTATATGGAGTATATCCAAATAATACAAACTTTGTATACCCTTAATATTTTGGAAAAAATTTTACAAGTCACATTAGAATGTAAGATTTGTAAAATCACCGAATGTCCCTGGTTCTTTAAAAAAAATAGGGTCTAGGCTCAGCACCTGTAGCTCAAGTGGCTAAGGCACCAGCCACATACACCTGAGGTGGTGGGTTCAAATCCAGCCTAGGCCCGCCAAACAACAATGGCTGCAACCAAAAAATAGCCAGGCATTGTGGCAGGCGCCTGTGGTCCCAGCTACTTGGGAGGCGGAGGCAGGAGACTCACTTGAGCCCAGGAGTTGGAGGTGGCTGTGAGCTGTGATGCCACAGCACTCTACCCAGGGGGACAGCTTGAGGCTCTGTCTCAAAAAAAAAAAAAAAATAGGGTCTAAAGAGTAAAACCTTGTTTTAAATTGTTTCCTTAATATTCACAAGGTAACATTGTTTCCCATACATATGTAAAATTAAACTACTTAAAATTAAATCATTTATATTAGATGAAATAGCTATGTGTCTTTTAAAATATATTTATGCCCTTTATAGCAATAACATAAACACTTATTCTGAAATTAGAGTGTGCAGTGGTTCAGGCCTGTAATCCCAGCACTCTGGGAGGCCAAGGGTAGGTGGATCACCTAAGCTTAGCAGTTTGAGACCAGCCTGAGCAAAAGCCAGACCTTGTCTCTAAAAATAGCTGGCACTGTGGCAGGCACCTGTAGTCGCGGCTACTTGGGAGGTTGAGGCAAGAGGATTGCTGGAGCCCAAAAGTTTGAGGTTGCTGTGAGCTATGTCGACTCTACCGCGGCAACAAAGTGAAACTCTCAAGAAAGGAAAGGGAAAGGAAGGTGCGGGGAGGGGAAAGGAGAGAAAGGACAGGAAAAAAGAAAAAAGAAAGGTTGGAACCACAAATAGGGGAGCAAACCAACAGGATCAACAGAAATCCCCTCTGGGCTACTAAGGGTCCTTACTTCAGAGCTTAAAGTCATTTATCTAACAGTGGATAGACTAATACACAGAAGCTAATATAACAATTGCAAAAGGCTCCTGGGTCTTAGTTCTCTGACCAAATATTTGCATTCTGTGTCTTGAATAAAAAGTTTTAATTTCTAGTGTTAATAGTACTCACCGATGACTTCTTTAACTTGGTCTCTTTCTTTAAAATGTATGACACAGGCAGGCTAAGTTTTCAGGAAAAGTGTTTAACCTTATAAAGATCTACACATACGTGCAATGGTCTTATGTGAGGAGACGCATAGTAAAGTTGGTTGTGTTAAAGTAAAATCAATACCTACAGAAGAGAAAATTAGAAAGGAACTGTGGATTTTCCTTCCCTCCTTTTTTCTTATCACTAGTCTGGGGAAGTTTGGAACTCTAGGACTCTGTTACATTATAAAAGTCTCCAGTTTTCCATTCTAATGGGTTCCAGCTTTTCCTGCTCTGGGGATGAAACTGGCAGACTTAGTAAATCCTTATTTATTTGTCCCAAAGGCCGGGCAGTCCTTTTTCTTCTCTAGTGCTGGTTTCTATTCATTCACCGCCTCTTCTCAGGTTCTTTTGCTGCCCGTCATTAATCTTTCAAGCTACAGCTGGGTGGGTCCAGAACAAAACCATCAGAGGAACTGAAAAATGATATATTTACCTGCACCAATGGGGAAAAAGGGCCCATCAACCTTATCCTTTTAGTGTAATCATACTTTTATTCTATTTATTCTACTCACTTTTTAGATAGAAGACAGGAGATATATATATATACACACACATACACACATATACATATTCACTCTGTGTTTTTATATATATTATTATTCTTTTTACTATCTATCCTCATTTGTAATGAGGTGTAATATATAGAGCTCAGTTAGTTACCATGGAGACACTGGTCCTCTGTTTCTTATCACAGAGCTACACTATCGTCTGGTGTCAGCCAAGGAGGGATGACAAAGGCCTCCCCAAGAGCCTAGCTCTGCAATTACTGAGCAATCAAGCGCCTCTTTTAATAGAGCACATCCAGGTATACACGGCTCCTCACTCAGCACCGTCTTCTCTTCTTCCTTTTTAAACCTATACATAGCAGGATGCAGTTACCCAGTATCTTTCTCTGTTGGGCAGCCTGTTTATTTAGGATTTCAGTAACATTCTTTAGTTTATATGACAGAACTCACTAGCTATCACCTTCTTTGTTTTTAAAACTCTCATTTTTTTTTAGCAATTATTATTTTCTCCTAAGGATACACAGTGATCTTCCTTTAATGCATTAATCTGTTCTGATGGTTTATCATTAACTGACAAAGTGAAGGAATGGATCTATGTAAATCACTGTCTCTAAATTTCCTTAGTCCTGAGTGTCCCTAATTTCTCTACTAAATTGATGAAGCTATCAACAAAAAATAAAAACCCTGAGTGATCAGCATCCACTCTTTGTCTTCTGATGGTGATGTGAGACATTAAATGAATTGAATGTATAGAAGAAACAAAAAGCCTAATTTTTTTTAAAGAATTTTTGTTTTATCTGGGGGTGGGCTTGACTCTTCTACAAATTTACCTTGGATACTCATACTCAGACATTCTAAAGTCACTTGGAAACTTGGGGTGTAACATGGTATGAACTAGTCACTGCAGCATTCAAATTAGCCTGAATCTTTTGCTGTAGATTTAGACAGGCTTCCAACAGTAACAACTATGTAAGGGTTGGCCTGTGTGGTACTTATAATGTTACCAAATACACAGCTATCTACTTGTTTGTTTTTGATTTAGCTCAAAAGTTATAGAACTTTGCTACCATGCCCTTATTCCAAGAAGAAGGAATCAGGAGTTCCCTGAAGAAGGAATTCAGGTGTCTAGAAAGCACTGATTATGGTTGGAGTGAGGAGAGAGAGAAGTATCTGCTAAAAATGTATGTGACACAGTCACTGCTCTGAGTAAAACTTAAATTGGGGAAACAAGCCTTTAAACTAATGTACCAGGCTCAGTAACATGAATTAGACAGCAAAAAAGCATACAATACTAGGGGTTTAGGGGGGCCTATCAAGCCCTGAGTTAGTGAGATTTAAATGGAAGAGGTGAGATTTGAGATTAGTCTTGAAGAAGGGAAAGGTGGGGATGGTCGTGGTCATCTCAGAAGATTACAGTAATGTTAGCATTCCCGAAGCAAGAAAACATGAGTTTCAAGAAAACTTCTAGAATCAGTTCAAGTGAAGTCCTTCTTTTTCTTTACTAGGAAGGAAGGATTGGGGGGTGGGGGATGAGGAAGAAAGAAGGAAAGAAAGAAAGAAGGAAAAGTAGAAAAGAAAGAAGGGGAGAGAGAGAAAGAGACAGGAGAGAGAGGTAGGAAGAACAATTAGATTCAAAATGACACAATAAAGGGAAAAAAAGGAGAGGTTGCCGAGGTTGCCTTTGTGTAAGTGGAGAGCAAAGTGGTTTTGCAGGTAGAATGTGAACACATTCTGTGCTCTATGAGTCCTATATGCCAAAAATGGTATTAATTAGATAAAAACGAATGACTGGAGATCAGCCGGATGCAGCTCAGATCACGAGCTGTACATGCAGGTATTTTCTCCTATGCTGTGGAATCCTTGATATAGCTACACAGTATGTATAGGCTTTGTCAGGAGTGTGACAGGAACCTGAGTTAATGGTAGGTTTTTAACAGACCACTGACTCCTGGCATTTTTGTTACCAAAAAGATGATCTCATAAATACAAAGTGTATTTGAGCTGGATACCGGAGAAAAAGATATTTGATCAGTGGTCTGAGCTGAAGGGAAAGCCAGCGTAAAACTTTATTGAGAGTCCCTGAACAAGTTTGCAGAAAAGGTTTACTGGGACAAGACTAAAAAGAACAAAGATCTTCATGATAACATAACAGTAAGTGCTCCATAAACATCTATTCTGTGAGTTATCACTGAGCTAAACACTTCATGTTCCTGATTTCACATAATTCTACAAGATAAATAGTAGTCACCTCTACAGATTATAGAAGAGGGAAGTGAGACTCAATGAGGTTAGGTAATCTGCTCACAATGATCCAAATCTAATACAACAAAGGCAGCATTTGCTTCAAAATATCTATTTCTTCAGCATTAAAACAATTTTTTTTAAATGTTATGATCGAAAGGCATATAAGGGGCCAATGCAGTGGCTCACACCTGTAATCTTAGCACTCTGGGAGGCCAAGGTGGGTGGATTGCCTGAGCTCATAGGTTCAAGATTAGACTGAGCAAGAGTGAGACCCTGTTTCCAAAAAATAGCTGGGCATTTTGGAGAGCGCCTGTAGTCCCAGCTACTTGGGAGGCTGAGACAAGAGAATTGCTTAAGCCCAAGAGTTTGAGGTTGCTGTGAGCTCTGATGCCCTAGCACTCTACTGAGGGAGACAAAATGAGACTGTCTCAAAAAAACAAACAACAACAACAATAAAAAAAAAAAAGACAAGAAAGAAAAGGGATATAAGAAATAATATGTATTTCCTTTGTAAATTTTGTCAAGAAAGGAAATAAAAATTGGAGAGGATATTTCTGCATAAGGAGGAATGGAAGCATGGTATTTATAGGGAAATATTTCTTAGGATAGTAGGAGAAAACAATAAAAAAGTCAAGATAATTCTCATCTTTAAAATGTTTCATCTTAGGTGGGGTGCAGTAGCTCATGCCTATATTCTTAGCACTCCGGGAGGATGAGACCGGTGGATCACTTGAGCACAGGAGTTGTAGAACAGCCTTACACAGAGCAAGACCCTGTCTCTAAAAATAGCCAGGCATTGTGGAGGGCGCCTATACTCCCAGATACTTGGGAGGCTGAGGCAAGAGAATCGCTTGAGCCCAAAAATTTGAGGTTGCTGTGAGCTGTGACACTATGGCTCACCAAGTGTGACAATCTACCAAAGGTGACAAAGTGAGACTCATCTCAACAAATAAATAAAATGTTTCATCTTGCCTTTAAGGGACTGATGCAAAAAAAAAAAAAATCAGAAATAAATAAAATTTAGTATTTCTTACTTTCATTCATTTGCTATTCTGTGGCTGTAAGATTAGACATGGTTCTTCTTGTCATTTCTTAAATATACCAACCTTATTCCTTCCACCTGGAATTTACACCTGATTTCTTCTCAACACCCATGTCTCAGTTCAGATATCTGTTCTTCAGATTGTCATAGCCAACCTGTGTTTCTCAGTCTCACCTGTTCTCCCCTTTTCCTGCACCCCACTAAAAATTCCATTTTGTCTCTCTTTACTACACTTCATCATTATCTGAAGCTCTTTCTTATGTTTTATTTTATATTTTATTTATGTATTATGTGCAAAACGTTATTCATATGAATACAAAGTTTGACTCATTACTTTCCAGGACTTGAAATAGTTGGTACATATTAAGCACTTGTTAAATATTTGCTGAATGAAGAACGATGAGTATACCAGCCAAGGGGAATAAGGCAAACTTAAAACAGACACAGTTAGGAAAGCTTCACAATTTAGAGGTGCTTACATATATTTTAATGGGCAGCATCTACCCGGCAGCTAATCTGTATATCAACTGGTTATATGAAAACACCTACAAACCAGAATCCTTTTTGCTAATAAGAGCCTTATTTGCATGAAGGCCCTCAGTTCAATTGAAATTCTGGGCATATCTGTATACCCAGTTGCTGTTTAAACTCCTTTCAAAGCATTGTAAGAAGGACTTTTAGAAGAACACAGAGAAAAAAAAACAAAATTTGTATCAATGAGCTCTGAAGCCATTTCCAACAGACAATAAAGTTCCTGCTTTTATTTGCCAGAAATATCCCTGTGAACACTGAGGTTTTTAATTTATGCTTTTCTGACTAGTACAACTTATACTAGTCTAAACAGCTAGAAGAGAACACCACAGTTTAACAAATGAAAAGGAGGTGGTCAAAACAGGTAACTTTTTAAATTTAAAATGCAAAGTTAGTTTGGAATTTTCTGGGTCTCTAAGTAGACAATGACATTCAGGATTGAGAATTCAATCTCACATTCTTTATGTTGATATATTTTCTTTCCTGATATATCCAAGAATTAGGATAAATTCTTCATGAATTTTATTCCATTCCAGTTTCACTGGTGTGGTGTCGCACTGAAGAACTAGCCCCTTGTCTCCCACTATAGACCTTGGCAAGAATCAACGTTTTCGGAATTGGTACAAGGTATATGTAGCAAACTGTTCTCTAAGATGAGAAGTAATTACATTTTAAAAACACTGGGGGGCCAGGCACAATGGCTCATGCCTGTAATCCTAGCACTCCAGGAGGCCAAGGTAGGTGAATCACTTGAGCTCAGGAGTTCAAGACCAGCCTGAGCAAGAGTGAGACCCTATCTTTACTAAAATAGAAAAAATTAGCTGAGCTTTAAGGCAGGCACCTGTAGTCTCAGCTACCTGGGAAGCTGAGACATGAGGATCGCTTGAGCCCAAGAGATTGAGGTTGCTGTGAGCTGTGATGATGCCACGGCACTCTACTCAGAGTGATAGAATGAGACTCTATCTCAAAAAAATAAAAACTAAATAAAACACTGAATTATTGGCATCCCCACTGCCAAATGATTTTCTGTTAGTTTTCATTTGCAGAATGAGGCTCAAGTAATAAATATCATTTAGAAAACCCTACGTTGGGCTTAATGAAGAGATTCCCGAGTCCTTTCAATATCTCCAAGGGGAGTCTGGACACTTTTCGTGTACTGATGACTGAAGGCTTTTCCTTATGAGACTTTTCAACAAGAGGCAGAGACCACAGCTATCCTTCATTGACTTCCAGCCAGATACTTGCTCTTACCTCATCAAGGAGTTCCATCTTATTTTTAGGACATTACATATTGTTTCAAACCTCCTTTCACTATAAGAAGTGAAAAGAGATGTATTTCTTTTCTTTTTTTTTTTTTTCATTTAAGAGATGTATTTCTTTGGACCTATTTGGTAGAAAAGACAATCCCACTTCTGCTATAGTCTCCAGTCACAAGACTCCTTCCTAACTGGCTGCAAATTACTAATAATTCCCTTTTTGTAATGTTATTATTGTGCAAATGTACATCCCATTATATATTCATCAACTGATAATTTAAAAGATTTATGTCCATAAACAGCATGTTTATCTTAGAAACATTTCTAGCAATTTCACCTTAAAAATTTACAATATGGTTCATTTGCCTGAAAAAGAGCTGTTTTAAGTAAAATACAATGTTCAATGCATCATACAAAATTCTTTTAGGAAAGGCTTTTGGCTTTTTATCACCATGCCAGAGCAGGTGCAAGGTGATAAGAGAAAGCTGATCGGATTAGCACATAGGGCAGTACTTAGTGAACTGCACATGGGTAAACAATATAGTAAGGAGCCCCATAATACACTCAATAATGGTATCAGGAAATTGCAATAGAATACAGCAAATGGTGGTGCAAGAATGCATCTCTGAAAAGCTATGCAAAGCCTTTGAGATTACCCAAAAGTAAAAGAAATCCCCTCCATTGCTTTAGTAGTACCTAAAGTTAACAAATCCTGGTTTCTGCCCCCTCCTCTCCTTTTTTTGATTTTAACCAGCTGTTTTTATCAAATATGAATTTAAAAACAGTAACAGAAAATTAACAAGAGTGGTAACATCCAAGAAGTCTATATGTCAGCAGGAAATGGTAAATAAAATGAATAAAAAGCCAAATTCTGGTCTTTAACCTTCAAAAACATGTTTAATCTCCATTCTATAAGTATGTATTCAAGGAATTATCATAATAAATTAATGATTTCTTTTTCAACTTCAAACTATTTCATTAAGAAGATAGTATATGCAGTATAACTGATGAGTAAATAAGTACACTAAGATTTATACAACCAAGTGAATATTCTCCTTTACATTAGTACCTGGGGGAATTTCACTTACAAATGTACTATACATTTTAAATATGTTTTGCAAATCACCTTTGGGTTGTCATTAGTATTAGTTTTAAAAGCCATACAACAAAATTTGTCTCATTACTTTTTAAATATCTTTTTTTAAACCAAAAATTCCCCACCTTGGTCACTAGACTTATTTCCAAATGGCTTTATTATTTTTTTAAAGAAATTGGGTCTCGGCTCAGGGCCGGTGGCTCAAGTGGCTAAGGCGCCAGCCACATACACCTAAGGTGGCGGGTTTGAATCCAGCCCGGACCTGCCAAACAACAATGACGGCTGCAACCAAAAAATGGCTGGTGTTGTGGTGGGAGCCTGTGGTCCCACCTACTTGGGAGGCTGAGGCAAGAGACTCACTTGAGCCCAGGAGTTGGAGGTTGCCATGAGCTGTGATGCCAAGGCACTCTACCCAGGGGACAGCTTGAGGCTCTGTCTCAAAAAAAAAAGAAATTGGGTCTCACTCTGCTGCCCAGGTTGGAGTGCAGTGGTGTAATTATAGCTCACTGAAATCTCAAACCCCTGGGCTCTAGCAATATCCCTGCCTCAGCCTTCTGAGCAGGTAGGACTACAGATATGTACCACCATGCCTGGCTAATTATTATAGAGATGGGGGGTCTTGCTGTGTTGTCCAGGCTGGTCTTGAATTCCTAGCCGTAAGTAATCTTCCCATCTCAGCCTCCCAAAGTGCTGGGATTATAGGTATGAGTTTACTGCTACCGGCACCAAATAATTTTTGATTGTTTCAAAACCAGAAACCCTCAGTTCAAACACATGAAAGGTTGTATGCACATTTCCTGGGGTCCTTGAAGTGCCTCTTGTGTCCACGGTCTCCTTTAATTCCCAAAGCTAATGCCCTCATCCAAGCTGGCATCTCCCTTTCCCAAGATCTCTTTTAACTGGTGTCTCTCTCTGATGATCAGCTGTCCACAGTACTGCCAGGATCACACACTCTCAAGGCATGGCCTCTAACTTTTCACTGTCTTGCTCACAAACTTTCAGAGACTTCCAGTACAACAGGAAAGATTTTCCACTCTCTTATCTTCTAACACATATGGTGCTATGTGCCAGGCATTGCTTTAGATGCATTATATATTCCTCATATCAACTCTATGAGGTATATACAAATACTATTCCCATTTTAGAGAGGAAACTAAGACATGGACTTCAAGGATGCAATTATGTTTCAGCACTGAGATTAGTAAAGAGACTCTAGCTTCAGAGTTTTATCTCCATCTTTCTGTTCCTGCCTCATCTAGTATTCACCATTCCCTAACTGAACCAAGTGATTTTCTGTTTTGCGGTCTTTACCTACAGTTTTCTCTTTACCACTCCCTTCTTCCATATTTTCCTATCCGTATCTATATCCACCAAGATCCATCTGAATGCTACCTCTCTTCCATAATACAACAATAAGTATGTTGTATTTCAGATTAATTTGCACATGTATTGCTAAATTATAACACTTACAAGAATGAAACCATGACTTATTTCTTACTGTTCTCTGTTAGCACTTAGTTGTTGTTATTAACACAGGTAGATTGGGGGGCAATTGCTACAACTGGAAGTGAACGAACTGCTAATAGGTGAAATCATGATTTTAAAAAATACATACCATAGACACACAATCAATGTTAATAGATTTGAAATGATAATCATATGAAAAATACTGTACCAAACCCAGGCGCTGCAGGCAATTCCAGAGCTGTTTTGGACAATGAAACAATAAACATATATTGTATTCTAAAACAATCATTTTGAAAATGACAACAGATTTTTACGGATCCAGCTATTATGTATTAAATACCTACTATATGCCAAGCATAAAAGATATGAAAATACAAAAATAAAAGTTCTAGAATGTTTAACTAAAAAAAAGATCAGTCTAGGCCCCTCATACTTTTTTTTTCTTTTGAGACAGAGTCTCACTTTGTTGCCCTCAGTAGACTGCCATGACATTATAGCTCATAACAACCTCAAACTCTTGGGCTCAAATAATCCTTCTACTTCAGCCTCCCCAGTAGCTGGGACCACAGGTGCCCACCACAGCTCATGGCTATTTTTAGAGATAGGGTCTTGCTCTTGCTCAGGCTGGTCTTGAACTCCTGAGCTCAAGCAATCCACCTGTTTCGGCCTTCTAGATTGCTAGGATTACAGGAATGAGCCACTGTGCCTGGCCAGCCCCTCATACTTATAAGGGAAGGAAAGTATATTAGGAATTCTCCTGTGGTATAGGATATACCACAAAAAAATATATCAACGAGGTATAGGTCTCCTTCCAGTGAGAATAATAAGGAGGAACCCTAAGAAAAAGTCCAAAAAACAATGAAAAATAATGCACACAACCCCAGGGAAAGAAAAGTCTCATATTTTACATATGTAACATGTAATAGCTACTATCTGTGGAATTTGTGGAAATTTAAGATTCCTGGGCAAAGATGCCATACTAGTTCAAAATATGAACAAAGGCAAAAGCTTTGCCTGTCATCAAAAATGCAACTTTAAAAAAATGGAAAGAAATGCAGCTCCAATGTATCTATTAAGGGGTATGTCTGAAGCTGTGCAATTTCATAGCACTCAATATGATAACCTAAAAGAGAAGCATTTTTAAGAATTGCAGATTTTTCTTTATTTTCACAGATGCTGCTTCTATTTTGAGCCACTACTTTTCTTCTTCCAATGAAAGAAATCCAATCAAAATGTTCCTGTTCCTTCAGTTTTTGTTTATTTAATTAACATGATTTTCTACATGATTGATTATAAAGGCCATAATTATATTATCAAATCCCTGTCAGAGTAACAACTTAATGTAAAATGTTAACACTTCACAGTGTTTAAATCCAAAACAATATAAAAACCTCTGTGTATGAATAAGGTGAATTTATTCAGAGTATTTACTTCCTCTAGAATGTAAAAGAACGTTTTAGGTCCCTTTATTATTTATACTATTGTAAAAAGAAACAGTTTATAAGCCTTTGTAAATAGTAGATGGCTGAGCCAAACTAAGGTATTTTTCAGATGAATTTATAAAGAGAACCACCTATTTTGAAACTAGGAAAGATAATATGACAATGGAATAAGATAACACCAGCAAGGTACATACAAGCAGGTAACATTTAAAATACTTTGGGATAGCGCAATCAGAAAATTGTGTAGGTAGAAAAGATCAGAATATTCTCTTTCCTTTGGCTGGAAACACATGTCCACACTCATTCTAGATTAATTAAGAATATTCTTTGTTTTCAGCCTCTCAGAGTTGGAGATTCTATCATCCTCTTTAGTCATTCATGCTGTGTTTATGCTCCATTTAAGTCTATTTCTTTTCTTCTGTCCTAAAGATAGAGAACTAGCAACCGCCCTTTCTGTAGCAAGAGGCTTTCTGTACTCGAATATAATAAGGCTGATGAGTGATTAAACATTATCTCCAGAATAAAAACAAAGTAGAAAGGGGTTTTTTTGTTTCTTTCTTTTAAGGATATGCTTTAATACTGACCACATAATATTCAAAATCCTTATAAAGTGAATGTGGGGAGAGGAAAGGAATACTCAAGAATAAAGGTATAGCAGGCTAGATGGAATGGAAAAATAAAGGCTACAAGGAAAATTATAAAGAAAATAGATTCATGGAGCCCTCCAAAAATAAGATTTGAGTGCATATTATATGCAAGGCACTATACAGAGACCTTTATATAGTTGTCCTTATCACCATTAGTGAATACTTATTGAATCTGTACTTTGTGATACACACTATTCTAGGTGCTTTTCATGCATGAATTCATAGCATCTTCAAAACATCTGAATGGCAGGATTATAGTCATATATATTTTTATGTATACACACACGTTTATACACACACACAGAGTTATCATGAACCTATATTTTGGTTCATATATTTCATGCTTTTATATATTTCATGCTTTCTATAAGGCACATATCATTATTTCTATTTGACAGATGAGAATACTGAGGATCACAGACTAAATAACATGCTCATAACAATAACTGGTAAGTGACAGAGCCGGGATTTAAACACAGAACTGTCTAATTCCAAAGTATTAACTACAGTTAAGTCTCTGCTTAACATCCTCAATAGGTTCTTAGAAATTGTGACTTTAAGTAAAACAATGTATAACAAATAATAACATAATGTTGTTTAATTGTGACATTGATGAAAAACAAAAATTATATTATATTTTGTTATACTTTGTTTCACTTAACATCACAGTATTCAAGAACCTGTTGATGATGTTAAGTGAGGACCTACTGCATGTGTTTAACTGGATTGAGAGAAAAGAAGAGTAAATACTAACACAGAGTGCTTATCACATGCCAGGCACTGTTCAGAGTGTACGTATGACTCATAATCCTCATAACAACCCTGTGAGAATGGGTACTATGTGTATTATTATTTTCATTTCACAGATGAGAAAACTGAGACACAGAAACTAATATACCTAGAGTCATTCATCTGCTAATAAGGAAACTGGAACTCAAACCTAGGAAGTCTAGCTCCAGAAGTCATGTTCTTACCTAAACACTATTCTGACACTTGTAACAAATATATAACAGAAACAGTTATTTGGAAAACTGAAAACGGTCTCACAGGTAAATATACATGGACACCATCACATAGCTAATTTTTATTGAGCACTTACTAAACTCTTCTGGTGGACATTGGGATGTTCACCCTGCTTTCTCTTCAGGAATAAAGGACTTATTTCCATGTCTAATGAGAAAGCTAAAAGAAAAAACAGTCATCAGTTGTCAGCTCTCAGCTGGAAAAAAAGCCTTCCTGTGGGTTTGGCTGAGGTCTTTGTTGGAAATGTGCTACAGCTCAGCTTTAGCAGATATTGACAGCAAGCCCTAATAAATACCCTGAATGTTAATTTCCACCTCAAAGTCTGCTTCCCTGGGAAATGTACCAGTGACAATGCTTTACAAAATCTCATTTAACTCACAAGATCCTATGAATTAGGTGCTATTATCCCATATACTCATTTTATAAATGAATATATTAAAGCTGAACTTGCCTAAGGTCACACAGCCGAAGCCAGAATTTGAACTGAGATTGTCTACTTCTATGTATGATATCCTAAGAGATACAGAACAGCGTTAAAAGATGGGATGGGATGGGATGGGATGGGTTGGATAGGGTGGGGTGGTGTGGGATGGAATGGGGTAGGGAGGGATGGGACCAGATAGGGAGGGTTAATTAAGGTAGCAGCACAGAGCCATAGCTTTCTCATGAGTTATAGTAGTATACAATCACAGATTTTATCCAATGCTGTAAATGTCCAGGTGCTTTTATCCATCTTAATTTTATCACTTTTTCCAGGACAGATAGATTCAAGACATAAATAAATCTCTTGACTCACAGGTAGGCTTAAATTACATAAAATCCACTTTTTAAAATTACTTTTTTTTTTTTTTGTAGGTAAGGACAATTTCCCATATTTCCAATGGAGGAAATGGAAAAATTACAGCTAAAAAAATCCCAATATTTAAGTTATCCTCTCAGAATTTGTATGTCCTCAGTACATCTTTGATTTCACTTAAAATATAAAGTAAACCTAAAATATACCCAGACATAAGAGGGCCTGAAAAACCCTGTTCAGAGAAAATGGGATGCATTTAGCAAAGATTACATGCATCAGTGAACTGTACTAAATTGAACACTTTTAAATGCCAGAGATTTTCTCCATGAAACTGGGGAGTTTGAAAGAAAAATCAATAATGTTAGGGAAAGGAAACCCATCTTCTCACATCTCTAATTAGTCATAGCAGAATTTGGTGGATTTCCATATTACAACTGGATCAAACTTGTGAAATTGGTTTTGATCCCGGACTACTTCGGTACATCTTCTAGAAGAAGCTCCACTCCAGACAATCAAAGGCTTTTCAACCTTGAATGACCCTCCAGATCACTCTTTCTGTTTGCACCCAGTCTATATTATGTTCAGTGTCTGTACCGCAGCAAATCTCCCTGGAATTACCCTGTGCAAGCTCCATTTATAAGAACAGGCAAAGGATCTTCAAAACTAGATGTCTTCAAGTTTAGCTTGAGCCTTCAAAATCTGTATTAGTAAGTGAAACCAGGCATAAAGAGGCACAGTTCTTCTGATCTTTTATTTTTTAATAAATTGAATATTGCCCATATTGTTTATATTAGGGCATGAACCCCTCTATAAAGTCATTGCCCAAGTCTAATAATGAAGTAGGTAAAGGGTTCCTGCATTTTTCTGAATAATCAATACCAAAGCTGCTGATGCAAATTTATTTGAACTCCAGGGAACATATCCTTTGAAGTTCTGGGAAAATTTTAAATATAGTGTGCAAATCAATAAATGAACAAAAACATCTCTGTCAATGTGTTCATTTTTATTCAGAGAGGAAATATATCTTCAAATGTAATCTCTCTCTTACTCCCTCTATGAACCCTTTCCCCAATCATCTCTTTACAAAAGAAAGTCATGACAATCAGCTCAACGTAAAACATCCTTTTGGCCATAATTCTAAGTGGTGGCACCTGGCTGAACAGGCCAACTCTTCAAGCCCTAAAGAGTCTTCCTCTTTTTAGCCTTTTGTAATGTTCTCCTATTTTTCTCTTTTCCCATCATTTCACACACAAGTTTTGGAGCCTGAGCTAACTGGGATGGTTTGAGGGCATTTTCAAAAGGACTAATTTGGTGGCGTGTCTTGTTTTGAATGGGATGCATCCATGAGATTTAAAAAATATTTTTTCATTACTGCCTATTTTTACAGTCCACTAAGCAAAAATACAAAGCAATTTTTTTCTTACCCCCATTTTCCCTTTCTCCCTTCATTCTCTTTCTTCTCCTGTGGAGTTCAAATTAAAAAAAGGTGAAAATTGAAGCTGCTGTACACAGGCGATTGCAACATGCATATTTGATTTTTATGATGGATCTAAATTGCTGAATAAGGCCATGGAACAAAGGGAGACTGCAGCTTCCTGCCCATCACATGCAGCCACTGAATACAGAACAAAAGCTTTGGCCATTAGGGGCTCAGCAGGGAGACACATTATATAAATGACTTTGTCTTCTCTGGCCCCTTCCCCCCACTGGGTGCACCGGACAGGGATGGGTATGTGTGTGTATGTATTATGATTTGCTAGGCCAAGATGGAAGAAATCCTGGGTGCAGCGATGGGAATAGAAATGAACAGCACATTATGGTTCAAAAGGGTCACTTGGACCAGTGTGGCTCTCAGCGCTGCGGTCAGAGCACCACCTAAGACAACTACTCCCTTGAGAAACTTACACTGTTCTCAGAGTAACCTGTAGCTTTTCTTTGACTGTTTTGTTTCTTTCACCGGGAATGATGAAGCAGGAGGAAAAACATCTGGGAAAATATGAAGCTCTAGTATTCCAAGGTAACTGGAATTATTGCATAAAGAACAAATCAAAATACAGTGCACTGTGGCACTAGTTTCCTAGGAAAACACACTCTAATTCCTCCTTCTAGCCTCAAGGCTTTTCTTTTGGCAGGAAGAGAGAAGATATCAATAAAAATATCCTAAGATATCACAGAGCAAAGTCAACCTATTTTTACAGGCCCCCTGTGGTGCTGACTTGAATAGGCGCTACTGTTTTACCTAGTATGAAAAGAAACACCAGCAATCCTGCACACACTCAACAATCTTGGCATAGAATTTCCGTTTTATAGAAGGATTTTAGCAAGCTTCACAAAGGTGAATCATTTTATTACTGGTAATATTACTGAAATGGGTAGGCAGTAAGAGAATTTCTGCAGATTCTAGATTGAATCACAACGTGTACATATTAAAGGTGACACAGTGAACTGGGAACAGGTCAGGACATCCAGGTCACCAGGCACCCACTTCCACCACCACTATCACTACACATTTCATGTGGGGAAATAGCTCAACAGTAAGCTTCTAGTTTAGAAATTGTACTAAGATTTTCCAACAGTCCTCCAACTCTCCAATATGGATGGAGAAAGCAGTCGTACTGTGAACCAGAGTAACTAAAAGCTTGTCTATCATATGTGCAAAACAAGAACTGAGCATTCTTGGAAACAGTGAGTCCCGAAAACAAACCCAACATAAGCATACATCCTGAAATCACCTAACAATAACTAAATCTTGTTAAAGCCTGCTAAGGGAAATGCCACGAGACGACTGCCATTTGTCACATACCATCATTACTCTGTCAGAATCAGCCATTCATTTAAAATAAGGTGGAATCTCATGACATGTGAAAGCTGAGAGGTCATATGGGACAAACAGTGGGTTGTCGGTGTAGAGTAATCTAGTTCTGAACCACAGAGGTCACCAAAAGCCATCTTTCTATGCTGTTCTTTTGGGTCTCCCTTGAAGGTGGTTAAATATATATATATATAATATATCTATATCTATGTATATATGTCTATTTAATATATAGATATAAATATATTATGTATATATTTAACTGTTGGGGATTCATTGAGAGTACACAGAACCAGGTTACAGTGATTGCTTTTGTTAGATAAGGACCCTCTTGTTTGTTTGTAGTTTTTGGCTGAGGCCGGGTTTGAACCCACCACCTCCAGCATATGGGGCCGGCGCCCTACTCCTTTGAGCCACAGGTGCCACCAGGACCCTCTTATATTTGTGTCCCGCCTCAAAAGGTGTACCATGCCCCTTGACCCCCACCCTCTCCCTCCTTCCCTTTCTCAGCTCTCCCCATCCCCCACCCCCACTGTGTACTAGGACCTTAATTGTCTTATCAGAATTGAGTACATAGGATTCTTATTTCTCTATTCTTGTGATGCTTTACTAAGAATAATGTGTTCCACATCCATCCAGGTTAATACAAAGGATATAAAGTATCCATCTTTTTGTGGCTGCATAATATTCCGTGGTGTAAATATACCACAGCTTGTTAATCCATTCCTAAACAGGCATTTAGGCTGTTTCCACATTTTGGCGATTGTAACTTGAGCTGCAATGAACAGTCTAGTGCAAGTGTCCCTGTGGTAAAAGGATTAAATATATTTTTCATTGGATGGGAAAGGTTTAAGAAAGAGGTAAGTGGGTAATAGGATGGATAAAGAAGCAGTTGGATGAATAAGTACAAAAAGACTGCTATATAGTATTCATTTATTAAAGAAGGGCTTACTGCACTTCCATGTGCTATAGATTCTTTGTTAATAAAACAAATCCAGTCTTTGCCCTAAATATTAGGGCAAACAAGATATTAAATAGTTACACAAATACCTACATAGATTAACATATGACAAGAGAAAGTACAGTGTTCCACGAGAATGTTAACTGGGAGGAACTATCTCATCCTTCAAGCCTTGGTCTCCCAGATGGCGAGGGTAACAGCCATGAGCCACTTCTCTAATCCCAATTGGCTATAGCCAATTCTGCTATAGGCCTTATGCAATTCTAATTTAAATCCTTCAGAGGAAAAGCCAAAGGCCACAAAGCTATCACTGTTCTATCCAATATGGTAACTGCTAGTTACATGTGGCTGTTTACATTTATGTTTAATTTAATTAAAATTAAATAAAATTTAAAAATCAGTTCCTCAGGTATACTAGCTATACTCCAAGTGTTCAATAACCACTATATTGTACATTGCAGCTACAGGCTATTAAATCAAAATTAAATAAAATTAAACATGCGGTTTCCCAGTAGCAGCAGCCATCTTTTGAGTACTCAATTTCAAGGGAGTAGAGGCTGTCATAGTGGACAGTGCAGAGAGATGACGTTCCATCAGTCAGTACTGCAAGACTGTCGGTGCTGCACACCATTTCTTCTCTAATCCCCTTCTACTTGCTTAGGCTACTCTAGCTGGGCTGGAATCCTTGTTGCTCCTTTTTTTTTCCTAAGACAAAATCTCACTCTGTCACCCCAGCACCCCAGGGTAGAGTGCCGTAGCTTCATAGCTCACAGCAACCTCAAAACTCTTGGGCTTGAGCAATCAATCCTCTTGCCTCAGTCTCCCCAGTAGCCAGGACTACAAGAACAGGCCCTACACCCAGTTAGTTATTCTATTTTCAGTAGCGACAGGGTTTTACTCTTGTTTAGGCTGATCTCCAACTCCTGAGCTCACGCAATCTACAGGCCTTGGTCTCCCAGATGGCGAGGGTAACAATCATGAGCCACTGCCCTGGCCCTTCTTGCTGCTCCTTGAGTATTCCAAATATGTTCCTGCCCCAGGCCCTTGCAGGATTTGGTACCTACTTTCATCTCCAAGCCCCTCTTATGCCACCATCCCCAGCTCTTTGTCTCTAGGCTGGCCCTGTCAGCCTTCTTTCTTCTCCCTCAATCCCCAGGTCCCTATGTCACAGGGCTTCATTGATACTTTTCCCTGCCTAGAAGCTTTCTGCTCCCTGGAAGGCTCCTTCCCCACTTTACCTTTCCTTCAAACATCAGCCCACTTATTACTTCATTAGGAAAGCGTTTTCTGATTAGGTCAAATCCTTCTGTTACAAACTCACATTCCTTTCTCTCACAAGACTTATTTCAGTGGCAGTTTTACATTTATTTTGTCATTTTTATTCATATCAGATTCTTCAAATCTACTGACAGCTCCATGAGGGCAAGGACCATGTCTGTCTGTTTGTGATTACCACTGTATTCTCAAAAGGTGGCAGAATACATGGAACAAAGTAGGAGTTTAACAAACATTTGTGATGGAATTGTGAATGACTGCAGGCTAGGGGGAAAGTAGCCAATTGTGAGTTAAAAGATACATGTTATATTGCTTCTTCCATGCACATCAAGTACCCACATTTCAAAGTAAGATTTTATATATATATATATATATATATATATATATAATGAACAAAATGAATGATGGAGAGTGTTATACTGTGACAGGTGTTTTGTGTTTTTATATATATATATATATATATATATATAATGAACAAAAATGAATGATGGAGATTGTTATAATGTGACAGGTGTTTTGTGTTTCTTTCAGGTTGATATAAAAGTACTGCTTCCTCAAAGAAAAACAGTTACCTGAGAATGATGGAATTATGTGTTATTTCTATTCTTTGTGCTTATCTGAATTTTCTAATATTTCTCCACAATCATGTGTTCATGTTGTAAGAATAGTATTTTTTTTATTGCAACATCAAAAATCATCTGCTCCAGTGCAGCAGAAAGCCAAGATACCTAGAAGGGATGGTGGTTAACAATAGGAGTCCCTTTTTCTCCCCTTTCAGAAATACAAGAGTTAAATTCTTGGTTCTGCTTTTTGCTAGTACTGTGACCTTGAGCATGTTACTTGACCTCTGTGAACCCTGCCTGCCAAGTGGAGACAATAATAGCATACATTACAAAGAATGATCAGAAAGACTAAATGACTTAGTGAATATAAAATATTTAATAAACAATAGCTTAAAAAAGCACCTGCCAAAAGAGCCATATTTAAAGTGTTATGGCTGATAATCACTCTGATTTTTATGAATTAACTTGAAGGTAAAGTTTTAGTTTACAGATTCCAACTTTGACTTTTGATACTGGTTTGCTCCCCAAATTACACTTTCTTTGGAATGTGACTGGTCCACATACTCTAGCAATGGAGATTAGTTCTAAGGAATTAAATTTATTCGCTTATTCAACAAATATTTTTGTGTGCTTTTCGTACATGAGGTATTGTGTCAGCAAAACAGATGTTAAAACACTTCTTTCTGCCTTAATAACCTAGATAATCCTTGGGTGAGCATCTAAGATAAAAATTCAGTTACCAACTGTCACATAAATTATTTATAGTGTATTGGTAATAAAATACTGCAATAAGTGATTTATTAATGAGTCTTGTTTATAGACATGTGAAAAATACTTTTATAAAGCTACTCTCTTAGCATTAATTATACTGTTGAAAATTTAAGTGTAGTAATAGTAGATCAGTTACATAAATGATAATATAGCCATATAATGCAATACTATGCAAGTGTTAAAAAGACATGGGAGAAATATATTTTCTGGTATGGAAAGATATTCATGATGTTGTTGGTAAATTCAAAAGGTTTCAAACTTGAAGTTTAGTAAGAAACTAATTACATAAAAATTGTCCAAGCAAAAAAACTGGAAGGACATCAAATGTTTTCTATATCCGTGGTTCTGAATATTAAATATTAAAAATTAAAAATATACTAATACAGGGACAGAGTTAGCAATTCTTGTTTAATTGGTCTTACAAAGGGCCCAGGCATCAATATTTAAAGAAAACATCCTAGGTAGTTCCAATGTACACCCAGGTCCCTTTCTTAATGCCTGAATTTGGTCAGTTATGCCTTCCTTATCCCTCCTCTTCTTGAAGAGTCTTGTCTGGAAATAGGCATCAATTTTTTTATTTCAAAGAACCACCTTTTGGCTTTGTTGATGATAATATATTGAATATTAATGATTTTATCAATTTCTTTTTAAAACTATTTTCTTCCTTCTAGTTTCTGGTTTTAATTTGTTCTTTTTTTCTTCCTTCTTCAAATAAATGCTCAGATCACTGACTTTTCAATTTTTCTCCTTTTATCTAAAGTCAAGATTTTCCTTCTAAGTATGCTTTTGCTATAGCCCACCCCCCACAAATTTTGATACAATAGTATTTTCATTGTAAGTATTTCCAAATATTTCCTATTTTTGTATTGTGATATCTTTTCCTTAAGATATGGAATATTAATAGAATATTTTTAAATTACCATATATATGGGGTCTAATAATGTTATCCTTTTCTATTCTAATTCCATAGTGATCTGAGAATATACTTTGTATGATTTCAATTCTTTAAAATTTGTTTATATTTTATGAAATATGGTTGTTATAGAATATCTGTGTCCTGCTAAAATTCCTATGTTGAAATCCAAACCTGCAATGTGATAGTATTAGGAGATGGGACCTTTGGAAGGTAATTAAATCATGAAGGTGGAACCCTCATAAATGACATTAGTGTCCTTATTAAAAAGACCCCATCTTAGGATCAATAAGAATATAGCAATCTGGCTCGGCGCCTGTGGCTCAATCAGCTAAGGCGCCAGCCACGTACACCTAAGGTGGTGGGTTCGAATCCTCAGCCCGGGCCCGCCAAACAACAATGATGGCTGCAACCAAAAAATGGCCAGGCATTGTGGCAGGCGCCTGTGGTCCCAGCTACTTGGGAGGTGGAGGCAGGAGACTCGCTTGAGCCCAGG